>JBBMKC010227258.1:0-11781 GCA_037834085.1 Bipalium vagum | reverse complement strand
ATTGAATATCTGCTTTAATTTAATATTGTCATTTTGATTTCAGAAAAAGAAAAACCTTTGTAAAAAAGTTGTAAAAAAAATGTAATTGAAATAAAGGTTTTAAAAATCGTTTTGTTTGCCTTATTTCTGATCGGTACACTACCTTAAGGAATCAGATTAAGATAAGTTGTACACATCCTCACTCTCACAAAACTTGACAGAGGGTTTTTTAATTATAACAGTTGTATAACTTTGATAAAAATTATCAACTGAATGGGTTATTTTAATGGTTTTATTTATTATAGAATAATTTGATGATTTTATTTAATGTAATTATATAAATCTTTAGAATTACTAATTACAATGTAAAAATATTAAAAGAAAATAATATAATGATAATATAATAATCAAACAAAATTTACTTATGTGCATAGAATGTAAATGGCTTTCTAAAATGTGCGCTGATTATTTTTATAGACAATTTATTCTCCGTAGGTAATGTATTCTTTTCGCCTGGATTATGCAGGAATTTGTTTTTCTCGTGAATTTGTAAGTTCAACTTTCAATTGTAAATTTTTAAGTGCCTTTTGTTATTTGTAAGTTTTGTTTTGATATGTATTTTTTGATTGCTTTTATATATTTAGTAACATTTTATTACCAAATATTTATTTTTTTTACTAATATGTTGTTATATATATATAAATAAAGTGTGTTGTTTTAAATATGAATGACTGATGATGAACTGATAATAGTTCGAAACATGCTTCTTGATAATAAATGTTCTGAAAAAATTTGTTCAAACTATTGAAATGCGTCTATTTAAAAAATAAATCTATGATGTTCACAAGATTAAAAAATATATATATAATATAAATATTTTTACCCTAAATCTATTTTTAGCAAGTTATACTTACTAAATTATTTTTTATTATATTTTTATATTTAGATATGTATCAATAATAATAATCACAATAATAATTAATTAATTGCTTATTTAATACATTTTATTATATTTAATTTTTTATTTAATATCTGTAATTCTTTCCCGGGGAAGAATTCTTTTTACATATATAAAAATACAAAATAGACATTAAAGTAACAAGTTTTTATTAATACGAATAAAATTGTTCATTAAAGCACAGGGTGATGGTAAAATCATTGTTAGTTCACGGAATAAAATCAAATTGTCATTTGGTGTTTTTGGGTTGCTTTGGTAGTCTCTATAGTTTTATTGATTTTGAATATTTGAGACATCTTACAATTGAGGGTGTTTTATTGTATCTGTGTATCTGTGTTAATAGAATAAAGTTTTTTTTGGTGTCCTTTTAATTCAATTATTTTATTAGTAATGTATTATTTAAATTTTAATATTTATTTTTATATTAAAATTTTTTCGATTCTAATTCTATAATTATAAATACTTTGTCTACAAAAGAAAGAAATGAAGAATAATAACTAATCAATTTATTTTTCCAAAATATTTTTGTTAAATAAGTAAAATTAATTACCAAAATTAATATTCATTATTCTTATGTGATAATATTTATTTCCAAATTATATTATTTAGTTTGTGGATTTTTTTCTAAAGGCATTGATTTGTTCGCAAAAAACAAATCTAGGGTGGTTTTAATTTTGTTTTTCATATTCTCTTGCTGTGAAACGACTGAATTATGTATTTTAGAAATATTCATATCTTCTATTGAAGCTTTTTCACACATGTTCTTAACAGTTGTAATTAAATAGTTGTTCACTAATTCTTGTCCCATCCTAGAATACTTTTCCAATTTTTTAAATACTTGGATGCATTCGTACTTACCATACTTGCACCAAGTGGAAATGTGTTCACAATTTTTATTTAGAAGACTATAATCGCCTTCATCAATACGCGAAAAAGCACGCTTAATAACATTAGCAACATGGAAGCAATCGAGAGGTAGGTAATGAATAACAATCAATGGATCACTAATTGTTGAATAGACCTTTTCGGTCAGTTGAATTTTTCCTTCTAAGCTAAATTGATTTTCCAAATCATTGTCCCTGAAAGGTCTAGTAAACCCGATTTGTTTGAATTTTCCTGATTTAATGTTTATAGAAACCACTATAACATGGTGTTCATAAAGTTTCCTTATATATGCTAAATGATCCCCTACATGAAGATCTCTGATTGTTACTACTTCCTGTTCTACATATCCCATACCCCATTTTCCCACTGATAGCCATTCATTTAATAGTGAATTATCAGTAACAACTGTCTCTAACAGACATTGGTTACATTGGAGAATAATGTAGCTCAAATATCTAAACGATGAATATCGGTAACGAGGACTGTCACAGCAATTTAGAAATTCTTCTGAATGTCTCAAAATTTTAGCTCGATCTTTCATTACTGAAGAGGTTCCACACAATTGACAAAACTGCTTAAATTGTCCATTTAAAAACCTATAATTCCAATTATGAATTCTACATGGGAATGAAATATTTTCATTCGACGAATCGTACTTCATGCTTTTAGCAACCAAAGATACAATTTTTTTGAAATGTTCAATAATATTAATTTGTGGTATTTTTCCGTGACAAAAGTAGCAGTTAAATGAAAAGCATTTTTCTGGAATTATAATAGTTTCAAAAAACAAATTTTGACAAGAGAAACATTTCAACAAGGGTATGGGATAAAAATAAGGCCACGAATAGAGACATCTCGTACACTGGTAGAATTGGTCTGTCACCTTGACTGTAATTTCACAGTTGATTTGATTGCTGTAAGTCTGACATGGGCAGAGGTAATTATTGGTAATTTCGGTATCATTAGAATTCATGAGGTCTAGGATATGTTTAATTCAAAAGACTTTCTCGAAATCATCCATTTTTCCAAATTTTAATGAATACTGTTTATTTATACATTATATATCTTAGCTTTGTAATTTATGTGGAGAATAATGTTAATCATGCAATAACGATATTATATTGAAAATTTGTATAAGATCAATTTAGTTTAATAAATTTAGTAATTATATAATTTAAATAAAGGAACTTGAAATGAAATAGTGCCTTTATATTTGTTTACTTTTATTTTTATATTGTTACTATGAAACTCTGACGTAGTAAAGTGTGCTTGTGTGCTCGTAACTTTCCAATTTTATAAAATGTTGTGTTCGTTCCCTCTCAAACCTTATCTGAATCAAAACACCCCCAATAATACTGTATCCACACCCTAAGAACTTAATTAAAACGTCCAAAATATAACTTTATTGACCAAAAACAAAATCACAATATCGATCAACACAAAAAATATCTTATAAGTCAAACAACAAAATAAATAATCATAAAATAAACACAATACTATTAAAATTACATAGAAGAGAGAGAGAATCACAAAGGAAAGTTCTTGAAAAGTAACACAAAAATCAACACAAAAAGAAATATAAACGGTCTCACCAAGAGCGACAAGGGATCCCCGGGTCGCACTCTAGGTCATTCTCAGATCGCCTAGGGGTTCCCAAGATCGCTGGGTCCCTTTGTGAAATCCTTCTGCGTTGTCATATCCACGGAAAAATACCTAAAATCCTTGTAGTCATCATGCTAGCTGTAGTTTTCCTAAATGAGCGTGATTTATCGTCCTCCATTAGTCTGATAAATTAGCGTTTTTCTGGGCAAATTGATGGAAATAGCCGTCTCTTTATATAGTTGTAGGGATTGGGTTTCGATCGCTGAGGCTTATGTTTCTTTTAACACTTTTTAAAAAGATTGGATGAGTCCAAATTTTATTAAAAGATATGTTCATAAAGAAATATATACTTGTTGAATAATTTATGCGTTTCATGATTTTTAAAACAAGTGCTCCTCGTTGGGATGGTATTAATGTTCCTTGATTTGATTATTATGAACACCGTAATATCACCTAGATTAAAACAACACTTCTGAAATCGAAATAACCATTCTGAATTTATAAAATCAGTTTATATCCTTCACAAAATATTTATAATTTTTGCTACCTTCCTCCATCTTCACTTTTTATTGAACAAAACATTGTCGAAAATACACAAATTGAATATCAATCTTTACATGATTTTAAATATGATGATTTATTGTTAACGTTAGAGAAATGTTTAAATAAGTTACTGAACATGCTTAAATCCAAAAGACTGAGATTAGTTTTTGACAACCCAGTACTTTTAGTCAATTTAATTTCATTATTGAAGACATTTTTTAAAATAACATTAAAATTATTTAGAATAAAAAAATTCTTTTAATCTTTTTCTTTTAATAATATTTATTTTATTACTCGCAAATCATTGATCACTTTGTGTTAAAAGTCGTTCCAATCAAAAATTATTTTTTGATAATATACTATTTAGTTTAAGAATCTTATTTAAAATATTTTAGATAACCTAAACATTATAGAAAGTAAAGAACAACTTTTAAAAAAATGTAAAAGAATGGAAAAATACAAAATTTGAAATTACATTATTTTTTAAATAATTTTTTAAAGAACTTCACAGAAATCTTATATTGATTGAGGGTAAAATTCACTATCTTATATAATAATAATGTTATTATATTGGGTTGGCAATTAAATTCGTTTGGTCTTTTAAATGAAATGAAATAATTGCTTATTGTCGAAAAATTTATTAATTTGAAACAAAATTTTAATGCATAAGCAATTTTGTACTTCATAAAATAAATATATTATTTAACCAACAATTCAAACTCAAATATGGAAGATAAAATAGTGCATTTTAGACACATTTTTAATATTATTTTAAAAAGGCAAACGAGCTGCGGATGTTCATAAAAATTTTCCGTTTATACAGGGATGATGCCTTATTATAATTTAAGTAATTAAATAATGACTACTGTTTACTTTTGCCTTTAATTTTTGTATACTTTTCATTTTGTTTTTCTTTTTAGTTATGAAAGATTGGTGCTTCATAATTCAAAAATATTAATGTATTACAATTTAATTAAACAAATGTTTTTTTATTAGCAGTCTTGGGAAAAATAATAATTCATCATTTGATTTAAGTTTTCCAATAATTGTCAAACTAGTAAATTCTAAAATTACGAATGTGAGAATAACAAATAACAAAAGTTAGAGGTCAAAAACAAACAAATATCATACTAAATGATAAACAAGTCAATTAAAAAATTTCTGTATACTTGTCTCATATGAACTTTGATTGACTTACACCTTAGTAAAAGTGAAATTTAATTAAATTCGATTCTCATAAATAATCAATGATTTTCACACAGGATGGATAATATATATTTACAATATATGATACCAGTAAATGAAAAATTTCTGCTAAATGTAAATAAATAAACAAAGGAAAAACAGTGCATTTAATGATTTTGAAGATGGAAATTTGTTGATCGTGTTGTTAGTAAATAAAATAAGTAATTAATTTGATTGTATTGGGTGACCTAAAAAGTTCTAACCGTTTTCGCCACGGATTTTTAAAAGCTGAATTGCAATCGATCTGCTAGTTCTAAATGCAATATTTTTAATTCTAATATAAAATCACTTACCTAATTTTAATTATTCGAAAAAAATCCTTAATATCATTTGTTTTAAGAAACCAAATAAATATATCCAAAAATTCCAAACAGGAAAGAAATTAAGTACATTCTTAATTTTTATTTCCTGAAAAACTCCAAGAAAATTAATGTCTGTTTCTCAACAAGTTTTGAAAGAATGAAAGAGCTACATTTTAGGTTTCTTTCTGATAATATTTTAAATGAACTTGTTAAAAATTGTACTCAAATAATTTATGGCTGAGTTCGTTAAATATAACCAATAACATATAAGTCCGACACCTTTATTCAATTATTCCACAATATCGTTAAATTTAAATAAATTGAGACATAAAAAACTTTACTTTAGTTTTCTATAGCAGAAAAAGATCTTTTAAGTAAATATACTTTTTAATTAAATTTGATACCGTAAAACAAAACCATTAATAATAAAATCACGAGAAATTATGTTAGAAACTAATAGAATAGAACAGAATTAATGAACAATAATAATTGACGAATCGAAATTGATGAATATCATTTTGATTTTTATTATTTCTCATATTTATAAACAAAAAATTAATAATTAAAAAAAATTTAAAATCATTAAAATAATTTTTCCTTAAGTATAAAATGTTCTGAAAAATTATTTTTAGTTTTTTAACTTTTTCAAAATATTTATTACAATTTCAAAATGAATCATTTCTTTTGCAGTATAAATTCTAAAAAACATTAAATTCATTTTTATTAAGTTTTTGTTTTTGGTTTCAAAATTGATTATCAAATGAATTTATGAAAGATTTCGAATAATTTTATAAATCAAAATCACAACCATATGTCCATATGTCAAAGTTATTCAATTTTTTCTATTAATCATATATCATCAGAATGATTTAAATCAATTTTTTCAGCGTACAGATTGAGTCTTTTAATGATTTATTTTCACACTTTTTCAGTGTAATCCTTTTAAAATCATTTAAATCTAGTTTTGCATTGATTAGATTAACTTGAATCTATAAAAAATCGAATTATTTTAATAACATGTTATTTATTAATTTCAAATTTACCTATGGTTAAATTCATTCCTTTGCAAAAGATTTTTTTTATTAACCTAATCAACATTGTTTGTAGAATATTATTAATATTTATAAATTTTAGAAAAATAAATTATACTTAAGGTTAATTGAAATGGAATAAATTTATGACCTTGATAATTAAATTGAAATAATAAAACAAGCCTGGGAAAAGGAATGAACTTAACTTAAAAATTATATTAATTTTGAAATCATAAAACTATGAAAAGTATTTTAATTAATTAAAATTAAAATTAAAATAATAAAAACTAACAAAATCAATTAGAAAATGACTTAAAATATTAGAGATCCTTAAATAAATGACAAAAATTTTTTATTGACCAAGGTTCATGATTTTTAATCCTGTGTGTTTGAAACGATTATCCATTTTCCTTCGTATAATTATAATCTTTTCACACTGATTAACTTGAGAGATCAGATATATAAAATTATAAATTATCAGTATATACTCAAATATGATGAAACGATTTTCTTGTGAGAAATATTAAGTATTATATTGAAAATGAGAAAAAGTATTATGATCTGAACCGAAGATGTCAACCGTAAAGTTTGAAGAAATTTTATTTTCTATAAAATCTATTTGAAGGAGAAACCAATCGTTTGAAACTTATAAGTCAAAATTTTGATTTTTTGGTGTAAATGTAATGTCACATCTTTTATAATCAATTGGTTCATCACATTATGAGCCATTCAGCAATTGATGGCGACCAACTTATAGTTGTTGGCTCCATCTTCAGTGGTCAGGTCAAACAATAGTCATTGACAATTCAGAAATCATTAATCAGAAAGGACTCAATATCACGATGTCACAATTATATGCCTACTTTGCATCCTCCAAATTCGGAATTAAGTCACAGATACTAATCAAGTACCAAATCTGTAATGTCTGAAAAGAATATAAATTATCAAATTATTAATATTGACAAATAATTATAATTTTTGTCAGTTTTTGGTATTCTTTTTATTATTTATCTTTTGAAATCGTTTTTCGATTTCTTTTAAAAAAATTCCGAAAAGTTTACAATCATCTAAGCAAATTATAAAATTTATAATGTTTAATAAAATAATAATTATTTTATTAAAAATTATTTTATTTTAAAGTACGAAAAATGTAATAAAAATTTTACTTATTTACAAATTGAAATCAATTTTAAGATAGCAGAAAATAAAAGTCAATTTGTGATATTATCAAGATTATTATTAATTTAATCAATTTAATTATTGATGTTTAACTATGGCTTATTGATATTTTGTTATCATTATTTTCTCAACTGTCAATCATATTTCGATGCATTTTTATTATGTTTTAATTATATTTAGTTTTTTTTATTTTGGGGATTAATAAAATAGAATTATGATGATTTTGTGAAAAAAAAGAATAATAAATCAATTTTCACTTTTCTATTGATAAATAATTGACGGACAATGTATTTTTTCAATTTATAATTTTATTTCAATGCTGAAAGTTGTTTTTAGAAATATTCATTAATTTTTCATAGATTTTGATTGTCAGTCAAATTAAAACAAACATTTTTTAATATCAACTTTAAATGTTTTTAAATAGCAAATAAATTCCATTTTAATAATGTAGGGTATTTTCAAATTTCTTGTATGTATTCATCGTTTCTTTCACAGAGCTTGCTTCTCCTATAAGAAAAATAGTATTCTGTCAAAGCTCTGACCTCAACTAAAGAATTATTATTCCAACCAATGTGAAGATTGAAATAATGTTATTAGTTCTTAAATTTTTGTTTTGTGTTCTTGTTGTATGTGATTGTGCTTTGTCATGTCGGAATAATATTTTTCCTTGAAACCAGGTATTGTATTTTTTCGAAGATTAAGTGTTTCAAAAAAAGTATTAATCTGATCTGACTTCAATTTTTAAAAAAATGTCAGTTGGTTCGGTATTAGGATAACAATGAATGAATAAAACAACTCATGAATCAGCGAAAGAACAAATTTATTGATCAATAAAAATGAAATATCACTATTCTAAAATCGTTCTGACTCAAACAACTTTGATATTTTCTAAAATAGGAGTTTGCAGAGTTCGTGATAATCACCAATCATCTTTCCTATTGGTATCTTGCGACTCTCATCAGGGATATCTTCCATCTTCCTCGCTTTCTCGTTGATTAATGGAAGAACTGAGAATTTTTATTATCATTTCAGCTCGAACGACTGTGCTAAAGAGTTATTAGGGTGTCCCATTAGTTCTTTTAGTCCCAATAATTAGTTTTTTTCATGAATCTCACTTCATCTCTTGGCATTCTTTTTCATCCCACTTCCACTTTTCCAGTAACTTTAATTATTATCTCAGCTTGGAGGCCACGACTGAGATGAATAATTAATTTAATTTCTACGATCTCATCAATCTTGCATCGCTGAAGAACTCCTAATCCGAGCAATGATGAAAATGAGTGAAATAATTTTTTTATTTTTTAGTAATATTAATTAATTATTAATGATTAATTATAAGTTTCCAAAATTTTCATTATATTATGATCATTATTACTAAGTATGATTATTTATTATGATAATTATTCTTATTAAATAACATTAATAATAATAATAATAATAACAAAAAACAAAGTTCACTCGAAATAAAAATGGCTCAAAATAATTATTTAAAATGAAAATTCTGACGCAATCACATACGCATTTATATAATAATAAGCGGATCATTCAAGATACCTAAAACCATTGAAAATTTGATTTAGATTTCTTGAGCAAGGAATAGCTAAAAAAACTATTTCTCTGTAGACAGTAACAGATTATAAAAATAATAATTAATATGATAATAATAAGGAAAACAATTTAAAAACCAAACATATGAAAGCTAAACTTTTAACATTACCGTTAATCAATGAGTTAGCAAAACCAAAATTAATCGATGTTCAATAATAATAATTATCTTAATAAAAAGATAGTAATAAATAAATATTGAAATTTCATTCTGTATATCAAAACAAAAGTTGAAAAATAAAATGCTGTTCAATCATTTTTTCGTTGAACCAAACTTATGAAAAAAATAATATTTAAAAGAAATAGGTTTGGTAATAATAATGATTGGACAAATAATCTTTTATCAAAAGAATCAGGCATCAGCATGCCAAACCGTTTCGATGATAGATTAAAACCCAATATGTCATAGACAAACAAGCACACATACACACAATACTAAGAACTGCCCGAGAATTGTCGTCATATTGGGGAAATTGTCTCCTAGATATCTTCCTCTGATCAGATCCCAGCGTTATTTAACTTTTAAAAATAAAATTACTAAATAAGCTAAATTGTTGTTTTCATAATTTGTTAACATTCCCTGAAACCGGTGAAACTTCTCTTTAGGTTTTTTTTATTTAAAATATCATTTTTCTTACCCATCACGTCCGATTTTAACATTTTTTTTGTCATTTAAGTCAAAAGATTCATTTCTGAAACAATAAAGGTGTAATATATTTTCACTATCTGAAATGAATTAAACATGAAAAGTTTAAAAGAAAATTAAATTTCTTCTGGAACGGAACATCTTATTTATTTTGTCATTAATTTCAATTCCTTATGAACAGTTTCATATTTTATTGTTGATCTTCTTTATAATCAAAGTAAACTATAAGTATCTTTTAAAAAATTTCCAAAGGAATTTTCTAAAATAATAAATTTAAATTATGAAAAATTAAATCTTTGGAGACTTTTATAACTCTAACTACTGATGTTGAAATCAATAAATATTTTTTTTGATCCATCGGTATTTGTTTTTATATATTAATATAATACTTTTTATATATAATAATAATAATTTTAATACTACCGGATTTCCCCGAAAATAAGCCCCTGGATTATTTTTGCAAAATCAAACATTTTTAAAGGAAAAACAAAATAAGCATACTCGAAAATAAGCTCTGGCTTTTTTCCAAAAATACCTAATAAAAAATTTTTTTTTCAATAATCTGTACTAAATATATAAAATAGTTTAGAAATGTGATAAAAATAAATCTATTTTAAAAATTAATATAGATATTAAAAGTGCACGAATTCGGTATTTTTTTTTACTCAATTTCATCAAAATTCAAGTTTATTATTGTTTATTTTTAATTTTTCTAAAGCTTCTAATTTAAACCTAACTTTGTTAAGTCTTTCTTTGGATAGGAATATTTGAGTTATTTTGCATTAAAAATGGTATTAAAATAAAAAGTCTTATTTTAAGAATTTAACGATCATAATATATTCTAAAATAGTTAATTAATTCTAAATTAGATACCAACTTACGTAATTTTAAACAAAGAATTTTATGATTCTCGAATTATTAATATTTTTTAATTTGGCAAATATTGAAAAAACGATTTTATCACAAAGCGAAAAACTTTAAAAACTAAAAAACTTATCCAAAAATAAGCCCACACGAAAATAAGTCTAAGGTCCTATTTTCGAGTGGGCTTATCTTTGGGGAAATCCGGAAATAGATTAGATTATATAAACAATCCAATTCTGATTGGTTAAAATTATTTTTTAAAAATATTTTTAATTAGTCAGAGAATTTATTGAAAACCCATTGGTTTCTACTTTTCCTCATTTGGATTTCAATGCCTAAACGTTGATTTTTAATTATTAATGATTAGCAGATATCTATCTACTATTTTTTATAAAAGTAATAATATATTATTAAAATATAAATAGATTCTTAGGTTTCAGATTTTCATTTCACATGACACAAATTATGAATTACTGAGCAAATTGATTTTGACATGGGACCAAGGGTATTCATCGACTTTGTTCAGCCCAACGTCTTCTTCTATTATGATATATCAGAAAAACCCATTTCTTGTCCAAAGTGATAATACATTTCCAAAATCTCTTTGGATTCCTGAGCAATTTGTGGTATATTTATACTATTTTGGCAGCTTGTATCTTGGTGAGTTCGTGTAAACTTAGAGCAGTTTCCTGAGAACAAAATCAAGTTGTTTTAGATTTATTTTTCAAAGCCAAAGTTCTAAATCACCTGTGTTCAATAAAAGTTACGATTCTAATAAAGCTGAAAGTCTGTGAGACTTTACCGAAGTGAAGCTGATCTTTAAGATTCAAGTCACCGGAAGCAAATGGCTTGTAAAGGGTGTCTCAAAAATCACGCAAGATTTGAATTAAATAAAAAACACCGTTTTTTTTTCATTAAACTGTTAATTTTTTATTGAAATAT
>JBBMKC010227247.1:0-11781 GCA_037834085.1 Bipalium vagum | reverse complement strand
ATTGGATAGATCCCCAATTGTTGTTCCATCATCAAAATATTTTTTGTTTGTTCTTCTTTTATAATCTTTTTTGCTTTCTCAACTCCAAGTAGGGCAGAAAAGCGCTTTTTAAAGTCAAGGGCTCTTTAAGCTAAGACTGCAAAGAGTTTAACTAATATTCTTATCATTAATAATATTGATTATAAAAGTTTTTGAATAGTTATAAAAATAAAAGTATAAACTCATTAATTTTTTTTTATTTGACTTAGTGATAAAGACTATTGAAAATTACATTTATATTTTTATTCATTCATACAGTTACCCAGTCGATTTAAAATAACCATACGTAAACACAACATTTCACATAATCGAACGTTACACTCTCTAAATCCTTCTGATACCAAACGAGCCACGTTAAGTCTTTAAAAGATATTTAAGGTGAAAGCAAGTTAAAACTAAATCCTAACCAAAGAAAACAAAGACTTAACAAAGTTTTAGTAATACAAATATATTTCTGTCGAATATACATATCAACGTATAAATCTTTTGGAGTCAGATTTATATTGTTAGTATCAATTAGACAGCTTGCATATTATTATCGATCTGTTTTTTTTTCTGTGAAAGACAGCATTCCTACCATCTGCACTACGAATTAAAGTTAAGAGTTTGACTCGAATCTCAAAAAACTTCAGCACTATTAAAAGAAAAACATTTTAAAAAACCTCAATTTTTGAATTTCAAAAAATCTAGTTCAATAAATGGATTTCGGAAAACAAATAAATAGAAAATAATATTTTTCTGACTTTTTAATATTGATTTTACGTTTACAAATCAAATGGAAAGCATATAATTTTCAAGATTCTCGAAATCTATTTTGGGAAAATTTCTCCCAAAAGCAATAACTGGTTGGGCGAAAGGTAATATATCCATCTTTTTCATGCAATTAATAATACTAATAATAATTCGCTGATCAGAAAATAAATCGATGAATATAAATCATTTAGTTTATGAATAAAATTAAACGTCCTTAACTTGATAAATTTGAATTCATACGAAATGATTTTTCCGAAATATGTTTGGTTACCTATTTATTATATTACCCATGATTTTCCGTCATAATAATAAAATATATTGTCAAGTTTAGAGATATATGGTAAAAATAAAACCATTGGTGTTGAAAATAAGCCGATGAATAGTAATGATTTTTTATGAAGAAATATGAACCTTATTAACTTAAAAATCTTAGAAATTTTTAAATATTTAGAATAAATAATATAAATCCAACATGCCTTTTCAACATTTTTGAATATCACGCCTTTTACTTTATTCATTGCGGCTTTCTAGTGGTTTTTCTAAATCATTACCCGTGCAATAATAAAAAAAACTGAATAAAGCAAATTCTGGTAACGATTTATTGTAACGACCCATAAATGCATTGTTTTGGTATTTTAATAAATAAATTTAGAAATTAATAAATTAATTTGTCAAATGTGTTAGATATTTCTATGACAGAAACTAGAAGTTTTGATACAAAAATAAATCTTTTAATATTAATTTTGGCTGAATATAAATATTCAACTGATTTTTTAAGTTTTGAAATAAAAGAAATTTTAAGGTTTTTTAACCTTTATAGAAATTTTTAAAATATAATTTTTTACACCATTTTTTAGCATTTGTTTTACATGCCACAACTCAGAAAATATGAAAGATGAGATTAAAATTCATTCTACACAATTAAAATATATAAGGTAATTACAAAAATGATTTATGGTAAAATTAAATGTAATAACATTAAATAAAATATTGATTTCACTGTTATCTTTAATTTCGAAAACACAAAGTATATTAAATTAATATATAAATTAAATAATACTTTTAGGCCCCGCGTATACTTCAAAAATTACAAACGTTTGAAATTTACAAATAAAAAAAATTACTTAACCAAATGTTTACATAAATATTTTCTTATTTAAACAAAATTTATAATTTATTTAAGTTCTTGTATTATTATTTTTTTATATTTAAAAAATATCTAGAGGTTTTTTGACTTAACATATCATCCACCATTTTAAATATAATACAAACTTAAATGTGATGGACACTCCCAGCTCAAAACTCGAAGTTTAAAAATGAAATACAAATTGACTTTTTGAAATAAAATCCTATGATATCCTAATATTGAATTTTCATGAACCCCTACAATTTGGAACCTATACATTTTAGAATAAATGTTCTTTTTTTTGATGATCAACATAGACAGGTTTCACTGTATATATAATAGACAAAATATCTTTTAAATCAAAAGATTTCAAAAATTGTTATATAATAAATCAAATAATAAACAATTGAATAAGAGAATCTATTCACCAAATTATATTAGTATAATAAAAAACTTCTAAATATTTACATACACATTGAATAAAATTTATCCTTTAAGCGGACGATAAAACTGAATTTGATAAACGATTGGAATTGAAAAAGTTTTCGAAGAAAACATTCTCGGTGAGAAATGAATCGTAAAAATCAAAATCAATTTCCAACAACATCTTAATAACCTGAAAAATAACCAATCAATACAACCGAACTAAATAATCAATATATATAACCTTTACTGCCTGTTTATCATAATGTAGATTCATGGTCTCCCCCACCAATGAAGACATGAACAATGCAGCCATACCATAAGTGTCCAATTTACACAGATCTGTCATGGCCATTATCTTAAAAAAAAACAAAAATATAACCAATGAACAAAAACAGTATCGATAAATAACAGTACTTTCATGTGAATAATTAAAAATGTCAATGTGTCTTGATTATCCAGTGTCATTTCTCTCAAACAATCGGCGAAAATGTTCTCGAAATGAATTTTTTCTTCATCAATACAATTAATCAATTGCAACAAAACTTTATCCGGTAATAGTGGGGCTTTCAAACTTCTTAGAATGAATCGCAAACAATTTCCAGCAGTTTCGACATCATAATGACTCAAGTCCTTCACTTTCCCATCGAATAATTTGTCACAAAGACCTGTAAAAAATCAAATTTTTATATCTCATTTAAATCAATTTTACTAAAAAATTAAATTATTTACCCTTGACATTATTATCTCGACCCATCACTGTTTTATTTCCGAACGTTTGAATGTGGTGCATCAAAGCCAAAAGAATATTAGGAACCATCGGCTGCACATCGTTTTTGCATAATTCTTTCAGATCCAACACTCGTTGGCCGGTTAACCTCTGACCAGTCTTTGACAAAGAGATGCACAATTTGGCATTGTCAGACTCGCGACACGACTCATGGATATACATACCACATCTCATACATCGAAACAAATGTTTACCGTATATTTTCGAAATAGACGATTCCATTTTGAAACATTGGTTACAGATTTTGTTCTTGATGGGTTTCGGATCAAATTTGTGCCACTCGTTGAATCGCGCACAATTCCAAGCGTTACTGGAACAAGTGCTTCGATTAAGGCTGGTACTGCCTGGGGATTGACATGAAGACGTTTTGTCCAACACCGAGTGGGTTGGTCGCAATTTTAATGGTGATAACGTAGGAGACATTGTCAAATAAGAGCAGTTTCTGTCGCCGTTAAATCTAAAATGCAATGAGAAATCGAACACGTTACTGAGTGCTTACTTTTGAGTTTTTATATGTTCGGGAATTTGGTTAATTTTAATCTTTGTATGATAATCAATTTTATCAAATTCTTTTTGTAGGAATTCTAGTCGGTTCATTTCATTGGAATATGGCATCTGGAAAGAACTTCTTAAGAATTTACCTGGTTAAATGTTTACCAGACTTACCTGTAAAACATGTTGAAAAGCTTCTTCTTTTCCATTGTTTCCTTCATTTAAATTTTTATGATACCAAAGAACTACATCCTATTTTTAGAATTAACCTTAATTTAGTATAAAAAGTCAAACCTTAAACTGTTTCAGATCATCTTGATATTGCTTCAACTTTATATCCTTGTTGGTTATGGATTTTGATAACTGTTGAATTCTTTTTATGCTGGAGCCCAGTACGATTTTCATGCATGAGTTTAGCTACAAATTTTAAAAATATTATCAAAATAAGTAATCACCTTTATATTTTCTTCAACATACTTCTTTATAGTTGAGGGTTTTAATTTTTTTTTCAATTTATTGACCTTTTTATTCATCACTTTTAAAAAGGAAAACTCGGATTGATAAAATTCTTTATATAAAAATTGTTATAATATTTAAACAAATAAAATGACTTCATTTATAAAAATATTTTACAATAATGTAATTCGTTTTGAATTTAAATAACTTTATGGGTTAATCAGACATAATCATTATAAGTGATGCTCAAAAAATTGAAATTAAGCTTTAAAAAATATTTTAATTATATATATTGCATAGTTTTTAGTAAAAAAGAAAATTAAAATTTCAAACATTTTAGTTACAAAAAGCCGTTACGTCATCTAATAGTCAAGCCCTTCAGCCTTATTAAATTTTAAAATTGAAATTTACATTAATATTAAATTTAAAATTTATAAATGAAAAATTGTAATTAATTCTTCATTGTACTATTTACTATATAAATTATGTAAGACATAGATACTTAGAGTTTAAATCAAACTAAACTTAGGTAATTAAATCTGATTCGATAATTAAACAAATAAATGATGATTTTTATTATAACAATTATTATAAGACAAAATCATCAAAAATATAATTAAACATTGTTTTGAAACAACCTGGTTCCATAGATGAGTTTATTAGCTTTTTCTTTTGTTCTATTTCCAGTATCCACCAGTTTGCAGTCATAGTGCTGTTAAGTTCCTAATGTTATAGAAGGTGCAGCTGGTAACGATATTTATTAGGTCTTAACGGTGACGGTTGCGTTTATTATTGCTGTGAAAATGTTTAAAATAACAAGGTTTAAATCGAATATAAATGACTAAATTGAAATCAAGTTATTCCAAATTATATTTTATATTAAAAAGGGTTTTTACAAATACGAGTAATTGTCCTTGTTGGATTTTTATATGATTTTGTTATTTCAGGCATAGATTTAATTTTGGGATTAAAAAGCCCTCTCGCTCTTCGGCTCAGAGGTCCTCAAATAAGAAGAACAGTTTAATTCACCGCCCTACTTAGCGTGTGAATTAAGAACAAAAACAAAAACGGAAAAAGAGATGGGAAAAATAAAATTTTATGATTCTCAAGTCCTGGACTGAGTATTTACTTAGTTAATTAATAATTGATTTTGTTTTGGTTAAAAAACAAGTCCGAGATGCGATACAAAATACTGAATTAAAATTAAATCGATTTAAATATTTAAGTAATACGCTGTGAGATGAAATCTTTGTCTTAATTATAAGACAAGTCCAACTAAAATTTTATGTAAATAATCAGGAAATTATATTATTAAATGATACTTTGTCTTAACTGTAAGACAAGTTTTATTGGATATTATTTTTAAGTTTACTAAAAAAATAGTTTTTAAAATGTTAACATCAAAGACATAAATCTAATAAAACCAAGGCATGTATTACTGCAATGACAAGGTGGTAAGGTTATAAAAGGATCACTAATTGTAGGCGTAGATAGTATTTGTAATTACTGTTCGTAGTCGTAGTCGGAATCTTGGTTCTAAATTTTTAGAACCAATTGGTTTCTGAAAATTTGATAGTTTTTGCTAAATTGACTTGGTAAATTTTCTCTTCTCTCGTTCTACTTGTTGCGCCTTTTATATGTGTTTGGTGATGATTGATTTCTGGATGGTTGACGTATTTTCGATTGATTATTGACGTTTCTGAATTATTGATGTTTTTGTCGATGAGAATTTTGATGATTTATTACTATTATATTTTTTGTTTCTGCCCTTTGTCTAATTTACAGGGCTTATATATTATTTTATTTATATTAAAATTTATTTTTACTTATTATTAATTACCATATATATTTCCATTATTTTTTTTTACACTATTTTCAACTTTTATATCCTTTGTTTGTTTTTAGTAATTTATTTTATGTATTTTTTTATTTTTAATAATCGTATATTATTTTATATATATTTATACATATTTTAAAAAAAATTAAAATATTTAATATTTTATTTATTTTTTTGTATTTTTATTATTCTTATTCTTATCCATCAATGGCAACCTTACAAAAATAAGATTCACTAACATAAAATATAATTATAAGATACAAATGTTCAAATGAAAATACTGAAAATACTTATGTATAAATTTTCGCACGACAACATCAATAAAATGATAACATAATTATAAATATTAATGTATTGATTGTCTTTGGGTTGAAGGGTTTGTTGATGGATTGGATTGTCGGAATTATCTGATCTTGAATGGCTTTGGAAGATTTGTTAAGGGATTGGGTGAGTTGGGAGGATTTGATGGGAGTCTCTACAGTGCAAATAATAACCTCATACTTCAAAGCGTTTTACACATGCGGACTTATTACGAGGAATATTAACTGCAGATAATAATGTTTTAAATTTTGGAACAACAAATAATAATATGGTTTTTGGGTGGTACAATACTTATAGGAATTATTTAATGGTTGATAAAAGTCTTTGGAGAAAAAATTTCTTAAAAGTTATAAAGGAACAGATTTTATATATTCTGTGGAGACTACGTCCAAACCCTGCTGCAAAACCAAAGCCAAGTGGATCAGCCAATATCGACCCAAATCCTGATAATAAAGCAAAGCCAAGTGGATCAGCCAATATCGATTTCTGATCTTATAACTTTCATTCGTGATTTTCTTATAACCTTCATTTGTGATTTTAAAAACTTTCTTGATCTAAATTTTTATGTAATTGTCAAATCCAATATATATGTATTGTGTATTTATTTGTCAAACAATCCTGACCGATTAAAGATGAAATTATTAATAATTGAATAATAATTAAGAAATACAATAATTGTAGGAATTAATATTAGATTTATAAAGGAAAAAATTTTTAAGTAACACTAAGTTACTAAAAATAAAAAATTTCAGAAATAATTTTAGGGATAATATTAAAAATAGAATAAAATATATTAAATAAACTAATTTAAGAAGAAAAAAGTTGCTAAAAATAAAAATAAAGAAAAAATATTCATATAAATAAAAGTTGAAATTTTAAATAGACACAAAAAATATATATATAATATTTAATATCGTAAAGCTATTAACAATTATAATTGTTGAATAATTGCTGACCAACTTAATAATTGCCGACCGATTTAATAATTGCTGACCAATTCATAATTACCGAGCGGAAAAGCACTTAATAATTATCGGATATTTGGGAGATTACTACAGGACAAGATACAAGACGACAAGTCATTATAATAATTGCCAGACGTATTTAAAGGACCACAATAATCAGAAGAAAAGAGATATCAAATACCAACAATCCTGATTCTGGATTCCAATATTTCACAGCTGCCAGCCCCGATCACTTCTCTTAGCACCAAAATCTACTTCAATCATACCATCAACCGTTACCAAGGATCCAACCAGTTCGTGAGAATATTAGCAGTTCCCGTAGACCGACCAAGATACCTCCGATTGTACGCAGTACCAATTGACAATTTCTTTTTTATTCAAGTGTATTCGAATCCAACCCTATTCCAAATTTTCCAATTCAACTATTTGCAGCACAAAACCCCATATGCGTAATTAACGTAATTATATTTATTTAAATTTGTTTTACTTGATATTGCAAAATATTACTTAAACTTTAATATTTAGTTATTGCGTTTTTTACTGTTGTTAAGTTTAAAGTCATTTTAGTAAAACAATTATTTTACAATACGATTAACATTTTAACTGGATTACATTTTTTATTTTACAGTTGGTTTACGTTCTAAACGGCCTAAAATCTATGATTTTAAGACCTTTGCAATTGGTTTTTGATTATAATAATTGATTTATTCTAAAGTTAGTAAAAGTATTTGTAAACCTTTCTTTATAAAATTATATCAGTAATATAATATAAGCCGGCTTCCAAATAAAATTTGAAAGACTGGTCCCGATTCATAATAAATTTTATTTCATTTTATATTTTAATTAACCAAGCGTGTTCTGTTAGGCAGGACACAGTTTGCAGTAAATAATATTAAATAAATTCTCAGACTAGAATCTGAGCATCAAATAATTTTTTGAGTATCTTTTTCTTAGGTTGTAACTTTTGTTTCTTTTTGTTCATATTTCACACGCTAAGTATTTGTTTTTCTTCACTGAGGACCTCTGAGCCTAAGAGCGAGAGGATTTTTATAAATAATAACCTTAATTAATAAAATCCAAATCGGTCAGAATTTTTATCACTCATTTGTAACATTTGTAATAATAAATACGATTTCAATAAAAGTATTAAATCTAAATCGTTTTCTCAGTTTATTTAATTTATCGAACGCATCCTTGAGCAACCTTCAACCGTTGAGACCTTCAAGCTCCGACCTTTAACATTCTTTTAACCACTCACTTAGAATCTTAACAATTCTACAGTGTTAGGGTTCATTTTTCACTGAACGTCTACTAATAAAAATATTTTTTGTTGAACTATTCCCGATGGTTTAACTGGTTTCTTGAAACCTGGGTAAAACTTGCTGATCTCAGTCTTTAAAGTGTAATTTCAAAACAATTTCTGATAAATACAAAAATTTGAATGATACAGAAACAATAAGTTTAGGAAAAATAAGCCCTCTTGATGTAATGTAAAAATTTCCAAAAAAGTTGGAGTTCAAAATAGGTTTTAAATTTGGTTTTGGAGATTATCTAATTATTCTTATTAGAAATAAAAAAATGTGGAAGGTGAGTTTTCTTGAAAATGTCATCTTTCCTAACGATTTAATTGTTTGAATTTAATGTTCTACTATTAACTCTGAATTTTCTTAATACATTATTACTACTGTATTCATGGTTAGTAAATTCATTGTAAAATTTTAGTTTTATAAATTTTTTTATAATTACTTAAAGGAAATGTGGTTTTATCATTAAAATCTCGAAGACTTGTCTATGTGTCTTTATTAAATGGGGAGACATTATTTTAGATTTTAGAGTAATGAAAAGGGAAACTTAATAAAATAATTAAATAGAATAAACTTAATATTCATTTTATATAACCTTTCCTCCTGCTGAAGAAAATAAGTCATTTGGTACTCAATAAGTTTATCCAAGCAGTTTTTGAATAAAATTGGATTATTTTGATCAGATAATATAAGAAGATTGTTTCTATATTAAACAGCCTCGGTCTGGATTTCATTACATAAATGGTATACCGATCTCTAATTCCCAGCTCCACTCACATCTTTCCTCCTACAGTCGAAATCAAGTCAATAATAATCTTAAATAAAATAATAATATCAAACTAACCGTTAATTTATAAAGATTGAAGAACATCTGACCAGAGTTCTTGACGATCTCCAATGTCAGAATTCCTCTGGCTTGAAAAGTATAGTCTCTTTTATCCTTTGCAAGATATAGTTCGGCCATAGTCGCACAAACGAGAATACTTCTTTCTGTATTGAACGAGCTCCGAAACGATTGTGATTCTTTATTTGTCATTAACTTGATTATGTCCAATTCTTTCTCCCTTATCTTAAACACGAATTTACTATGGAATGAAAACAATAATATCATACTGGATCGTTTGCATAGAGATTGCGAATGTAACTGCAAAAATCACCGTAAGGTCTTCTCGGAAAAATCTTTTCTTTCCAAACGGTAATGACAAGAACCGGAAGCATGAGATCAGGTTTGGTTGGAAAGGTGAGAGTGACCTGTTTCTCACGTCGTTCCTAAACATGATAATGATTATAGTTGAATGAGAGTTAAACTTTATACAGACTTATTTGATTTCTGAAGGACCGGAAGATTCTGTTGATCTGCGCTGCTTTCTCATTTCTTCGGAATTTCCTGAAACACGAAGGATTAAATGTTGAAGCTCTTATTTATGAAAGACTAAACTGATTGATTGACTGCTCATTCTTGTAACCGAAATAAAATATGTTGAAAGAAGCTTAAAGCATTCTTCATATATAGAGAGAATTGTGAGTATTATAAATATGTTAAAATCCTTTAGAAATGTTCCTCCGTAAAATAAAATAAAAATTGTAATTATTCTCCATTGTACACAAAATAAAAAAATCAATTTTATTTTCAGTAATAAAGAAACAAATATCGGCAATCAACAAAACAGAAGTTCTTATAACACTTATTTCTATTATGATTTTATTTATTTCTTTAAAATTATTTATTATTGAGACTTCGTTGGAGTTTTGGGAGAAGTTTCTCTATCTGGCAGTATAATCAAGTAAGAAACCTTAGAATTATTGGAATTTCATTATTACAATTTCTTACAATCAAATAATTAATTCAAGGTTAAAAATGTTTTTGATTTAATATATTTTTTGAGTGATTCAAGAAATAAGACAAGTATTTGTTGAACTTCAGTTCAATTAAGTTTAACTTTAAGTTTTAATTCAATTTTCATTTCTATTTCTTTTAAATTTTTGGACCTTCTTCAGGTTTATGTTGTAAAATTTTAGATAATGTTTAATTTTTTCTTCAGATGATTTTACTTGATTTTCTTCTCTCTTTTTTTATAAAATATATTTTTTCGAAAATAATAAAATTCAAATCTTCTAAAGTTTCCTTAACATTTTTACCATTAAAAATTCATTATAAAACATTGTCAATTTGTTCATAATTTTCTAAATCAGAAGCTATTTTGCTGCTACGTCGGTTTGTCCTACTTTGAAATCTTGCTTATCTTATTCTTTAACAAACGGTTCTTACTTATCTTCATTTTGTCAGCTTTGCTGAACGCTTTAATTGGTGGTAAACCATAAGAATCAAAATAAAAGCCATTGTAAAATCTTACCCAATGAATTTCTTTTAATTTTATTTCTGCACATTTTCCTTAATAATTTCTTTAATTCTTTTCTTTTT
This sequence comes from Bipalium vagum, assembly GCA_037834085.1. Classification (NCBI taxonomy): domain Eukaryota; kingdom Metazoa; phylum Platyhelminthes; order Tricladida; family Geoplanidae; genus Bipalium; species Bipalium vagum. The sequence goes on along the minus strand of JBBMKC010227247.1, from coordinate 853 downwards.
GATTTCAATAAACTTTTTTATTCTAAACTATTTAAAACTTTATATCTTAACCCTTTTTCTAAATAATGGTCGAAATAAAATCCTGTTCTAGTTTTCAATTCATCTGTTTTTGCTTTTAATTCACCTATGATTTTATCAACTTTGCTGACTTTTTCAATTTCCACTCCCAACTTCATTTTTTCTATATCTGATCAAAATAATCTTAGTATCATTAGAAAGAGCACAAATATTAGGTATAGTTTTCCTTTTGATGATATATCGAAAATGATTTCTTTTTTTTGGATTAAAAAACAATTTATACCCTTTATTTGAAAACTCCGGAAATAAACAAAGACCTTTAATATCTTTCTCAAACTAAATCAGATTACAATAACATTTTAAATTTATTATTATTAATTATTAAATTTATTAAACAAAAAGTATAAGTATTGGTTTATAACAAGATCATATAAGTTTTATTAAATTGAGAATTAAGGGAATTATTTTCGTTAAACCATTTTCATTTTAAAACCTTTTTTGGTAAAATGTAATTAATATTAAAATATTTGTAAAATGAAATATTATTTTAAAAATTTATTAAAGGAAAACCATTCAACTGATTTTTATGAAATATACCTTAATTTAAAGATTAAAATCAACTGAATTTGTCACAATTTTAGAAATTCTTCGAATTAAATTTAATTAATGAAAATTTAATAAAACAAGTAACTAAAATTTATCAATTAATTAGTTAGAGACATTTTATTTTATTTTAACATTTTATATATAAAATTAATTTTATACTAATGTGATAATTTAAAAAATATATGAAAATACATGTAATTAAAATTAATTTATTAATTAATTAAAATAT
>JBBMKC010227236.1:0-11781 GCA_037834085.1 Bipalium vagum | reverse complement strand
TAAGAAACAAAAGTACAAATGGATCACTAATATGAGTTTAATAAATCAATTATTGATTGTAACACTAAGAAACAAAATCACAAATGGATCACTAATATCAATTATTGACTGGGTTTGATTGATTGGGAATTGTTCTTACCTTGGACGCTGCTTCTTGTGGCGTTCCTTGTGGCTTTGAAGTTGGTCGTAGTCTCCACATATGGAAAAAAATCACGGTATTAAAGCAAGCATCAATTCCATCAAAATAAAAGCGAAAATTGAAACTTTATGCAAAGATATGATAAAAGATTCGACAATGGATGAGAAATTTATAAAAGAAAAAATAAAAACGTTAAAAAAAAGCAACAGAAACATATATAAAAAACAATAAATATCTGAATAGAAAATAGGAAGAGATAATGAAGAAATTGAGCAAAAAAGATCTGATTATTACAAAGTATGATAAAGGAAACGGCTATGTCATAATGAACGAAGACCAATATTTAGATAAAGTTAATAGCATACTGAATTGCAATAAATTCGAAAAATTGAAACTTAAAAGCAGCAGCATGCCAATTCCTGTTAAAGACGAGCAATTAATCAATAAATTGTTTAAAAATTGGATAAAAACAAGAATCAAAGATCAATATTTGATAAAAAGATTATTCAGTCAAGGAGCACAACCGTCTAAATTATATGGTTTACCAAAGACCCTTAAAGAAAATTAACCATTAAGGCCTGTACTCTCAATGATAAATAGTGCCCAATATAAAGTTGAAAGAATGTTAGATGAATTGATAAACCCATTGAAAAACAGCAAATATGAAGTGAAAGATACATTTGAATTTTACAATTCCATTAATACTTATGAGAAAAAATCAAATAATGAATTTTTGGTATCATTCGATGTACCTAGTCTTTTCACCAATGTCACTATTTTAGAAACAATTGATAAGTGCATTGATTTTTGGAATGATAAAGGAAATAAAGAAATCATGGGTGACACAGCTCTACGACAGTTATTAGAATTTAGAACTAGAAATGTATCGTTTATATTCAACAACGAATGGTACAAGCAAACAGATGGAGTGCCATGGGGTCGCCGTTAGGACCAACATTATCATCAATATTTATGGACTACTTAGAAATGAAAATCGACAATTACCAAGGAAGTAAACCACTGGCTTATAAAAGATATGTTGATGACTTATTTTTAATATTTGAAAGTGAAAATCACATCAATCCATTTTTAACATACATGAATTGTCTACATGAAAATATTAATTTCACGATGGAGATAGAAAGAAATGAAAAACTACAATTTCTAGATGTTATCATTAAAAAGGAGCAATTAAAGATCAATATATTTAGAAAAGAGACAGATACATGATTATATACGTGAAACAATAGTTTCTGTGAAGAAAGATATAAAAGTGGATTAATCAAAGGGTTAATTAATAGAGTATGGTCTTCAACATCAGATTATAAAGAGATAGATAAAGAACTGGATATTATAAAAGAAAGGTTGAAAAATAATACATATCCAGATAGAAAGATAGAAAAGTTAATCAATGGAACAATTACCAAATTAATAACTGGAAAAGAAAAAAATGAAAAGAAAAATGAAGATAGAAAAGAAGAGTTCAAGAACGTACTGAAAATACCCTTTTCAAAAGGATTTAGAACATTCAAGAACATAATAGAAAGAACTGTTGAGCTTGACGATTTAAAAGTTATTTCAATGACAACAAAAAGCTATTTAAAAATTAAAACGCCAACACCTGCAATATTGCAAGCTAATATCGTATATGAATTTAAATGTCATGGGTGTACATAGGGGAAACAAAGCGTCACCTCAGAACACGTATTAGCGAACATTCGCAATTAAGCAGAACGAGTAAAGTTTTAGACCATTCTTTGAATTTTGTTGTGCGAAAATGCAAATTTAATGCTGAAGAATTTCGAATACTTATGAATAATTTTGATAATAACGATGAACGGAAGATGTGCGAATCGTTATCAATAAAAGAGCGGCAACCGGAGATCAATATTCAAACTGGGGAAAGTAAAAGCCAATGGATAGTCAATGTTTTCTCAGATTAATTAATTTTTAATAATATTTTTTTAAAAAGAGAAAGAAATTTTTTAAAAATTAAAAATAATAATTTTCACCATTCAGAATTTTACAAAATATTTAAATTATTTTAATTTTAATAAGACTTGTTTTAATAATTAATTTATTTTATTTACTTTAAAAAGCTTTATATAAATTTAAAATGCATATTAAATCAATTATAATTGATGGATTTAAGTCTTATGCCAAAAGAACCGAAATTTGCGGATTTGACCCAGCCTTTAATGCTATTACGGGTCTAAATGGATCGGGTAAATCAAACATTTTAGATTCAATATGCTTTTTGCTCGGTATCACAAATCTGTCTCAGGTAAACTTTAACAAAGAACTAATAAAGTGAAAATCTGGTTTCAGGTTAGAGCATCAAATTTACAAGATCTAGTCTATAAATCTGGTCAAGCGGGAGTTACAAAAGCTACTGTTAGTATCATATTTGACAACAAAGACAAAACCACATCGCCCCAAGGATATGAAAGTTTTGATGAACTAACTATAACAAGGCAAATTGTTATAGGAGGTAAAAACAAATATCTGATTAATGGAATTACAGCAACCAATACAAGAGTTCAAGACCTCTTCCGATCCGTTCAATTGAATGTAAATAATCCACATTTTCTAATTATGCAAGGTCGGATAACAAAAGTATTGAACATGAAACCTCCGGAAGTATTAAACCGTTTTTTTGTGTGAATAAAGCATTGATCTTAAATAACTAACGAAGATTTTGTCTCTATTGGAAGAAGCTGCCAGCACAAAGCACTATGAATTGAAAAGAGAGGACACGTTGAGAACTATCGAAAAGAAAGACGGAAAACTGCAAGAAATCGATAAGGTATGCAATATTTTCTCAATACTCTTCATTGACCTCTTCACCGTATCTGTTGATGGTTTTTGCCACAGATCCTCAAAGAAGACATCAAACCAAAATTGGAAAAGCTCAAACAAGAGCGAAGCAGCTATTTAGAATACCAGAAAATCATTCGAGATCTCGAATACCTCAACAAATTCATCGTTGCTTACGACTACTCAAGTAAAAAGGTAATGGTCTGGTTATCGAAAATTGATTGACGACGTCTGTAGGCAATCGTGGAAAATTCCGAAGGAGAATTAAACAGAATGATTGGTCAACAGTCACAAGAAGAACAAGTCATCATTCAGGTACTTTATTGTCGCATTATTACATTTTTAGATTTTTTTCACTGGCTCAGAGTGACGAATTGAAATCTCAACTTGAACGACAAATCAACGAAATGTCGAAAGAACGAAACGAAACCCAATTGATCAAGCTGGAAAGGTTGCAGACCACGTACTTAGATTTTCAGAAAAAGGAGGTCATCCTGAAGAATGGAATTAAACGGGCTGAAGATAATTTGAAAGAAGCCCAAAAAAACGTCAAATCATTGGAGAAGAATTTAAAAGACGAAGGCGACTCGTACCGGAAAGTGCGAACAGAAATCGAAAAACTACAGTCACAATTCGATATTTTACGAGATCGAGTTGTCAAATCTAAAGCAGCTCTGAATGCTGCCCAGCAGCGTTTGCAGGAAGTCAATTGTGGTTTCTTTTTCACCGAATCTGGTGACGCCCGGGGCTCTTTAGCGGAGCTGCTAGCTCGAGCTGAGAAGGAAGAGTCTGGCCTAGAAATTCAACTGAATGGCATTCGAATGAAAGTGACACACTTCACGACCCAGGTCGCGGAATTGGAACAAAAATTGGGAGGTATGAAGAAAAACGAATCGGCGCTTCAACAAGAAACGCAGCATCGGAAACTAAAGGACGAAATCGCGCTGCTGGAGAAAAGAATTAGTGAAACGGAATTCTCTCCGGATTTGTGGGACAAATTGCAATCAGATCGATCAGCTATTGTTTCTGAATTGCACAATTGTCGAGACACCCGGGATCAGTGGATCAGGGAAAACAGGCGATTTCAGTTCGATTACACGAAGCCATCCAAGGATTTCGATGACAGTAAAATCTACGGCATGGTTGCAACATTGATGCGCGTTGATCGATCGGAATGTAGTTTGGCACTGGAAATTGCAGCTGGAAGTCGGGTAAGAAGCTAATATGTTATCTCTTAAATTATCATAATATTGATGCATTATATTTTTTCATATTGGTCAATTCTCAATTAATTTATTGATCTAATTATTAAAAATAATTACATTAAAATTTTAATTTAAACTTTGTGCAAAGTATTATCAACTTTTAATGATTATTTCCTAACGTTTCTTAATGCTATTCTATTAATCCTATTCCAGTTTTTGTTATAAATTTCAATTAAATTTAAAGTATTGTTTTATTTTTAAAAATAAATTTTATAAAAATACTTTGACTTATTTTCGATCGGTAATATTTCTTTCAGTTATTCAATATTATCGTCGAAAATGCTTCGATTGTCGTAAAACTTTTCGAAGGCAACTGTCTGCGCAATCGCACCACGCTGCTTCCATTGGATAAAATGAATTCGACCCCAATATCCGTCAATGTTTTTAAGCAGGCCCAAAATATATTGGGAAGGGACAATGTGTGGTATCCTTTGCAGGTGATTTCATTCGATTCCAAATACCGGGCAGCAATGGAGTACGTGTTTGGCAATTTTTTGATTGCACGAGATCTGAATATGGCCAAAACTGTTGCGTTCGATAATCGGATTCGGTGTCGGTGTGTGACATTGGAGGGCGAGATATTCGATCCAGAGGGAACGCTGTTGGGAGGCAGTCAGCATGTTTACAGCCGAATTTTTGAAAATGCCCAATACTTTGCACAACTCAATAGATCAGTGGCCCAATCGTCTTTGAATCATAAAAATATCGAACAGAAAATGATAAAAATGAAAGAGTTTCGAGACCAGTTTCATTCTCTGGAAGGTAACCTGAGTCGATTCAAGATGGATCTACTCAGATTGGAACGAAAAATGAAAGAGGACGATTATCTTGACGTTCAGAAAAAGCTGTTGGACGCAAAAGATGAATTGAGTTAGATTTTTTTATAACTTTTATTGATTTGAAAAATCAATTTTTTTCTGCCTTCTCTTATCAAGAGTTAAATCAGGACGAATTCAATTGTAAAGAAAAGGAATACAAGATCGCCTCTACCAAAGCCAAGGAAGCTCGGGAAAACTACTCAAATTCTGCCACGGTGATTGAGAAAGCTCGGCAATCGGCAGAGGACAATTTGAAAAAGGCACAAGATGAGTTGGAGGTTAATGAAGCCAGTTTCAAAGACGTTGAGTTCAAATATGAATCGTTGACATTGGAACTGAATTCCGGGGAATCAGATCAGAAGCAGATCCAATCAGAAATCGATGCTGCTGTGCTCGTTGTAGGAACCAAAACCGATGAGCTGCAGCAAGAGAATGACGCGTTGGTCGATCACGTGGAAATCATGAAATCAGCCAAGGTCGGGCTCGATGTCCAGAAAGAAGTTGTTCGAGACATCGACAACAAGATAGACAAATTGAAATTAAACATTCAAGACTCATGCAAAACCAAAGAACAGGCCATCTTGAAATTGAGCGATATCAATCATCGAATCGCGTGTCACAAGAAGGACAGTGAGGAAGCAGAGAAAAGGGTTAGACTTAAAATTGTTTATAGAGATATTGATTTTTTCTATTTTGGTTTCAGTTATTTAAATTGACCAATAAATACTTGTGGATTACAGACGAAGAAAAGTATTTCAATAAACCCGGAGGAATTTACGATTTCGCAATTCGAGACTTGAAAGAAGCCGAACAGAATATTGTCAAACTGGAGGAACAGAAGCGCAAATTGGGAAGGTTGGATCGATATTTATTGATTTTAAAATTTTACTGTAATCATAACGAGTGAGAGTAGTTTTAAATTGACGACCAAAAATGTTGAATATATGGCTCCAATAAGTTTGTTACTGTTACAATTGAGTCAATAGGAGATTGAAACCAGGCACCTATTGTCAGGTTATTGATTACGAGTTGCCAATGAAAAATGTAGTAAACATGTTGGTATCTCCGGATTGCAGTTGATTCTCACGCTTTCAGTGCCTTGGGAACCAGTAATCCGAATGAACCAAGACGTTTACTATATTTATATAATATCGTTGAGAAAGTTCCTCTATTGTATTGATTTTTTCGATTTTAGCAAGGTCAACTTGAGGGGTATGAACATGCTGGGTCAAACTGAAGAACGCTACAATGACTTGATGACTAAATATCACAAAGTTCTGGAGGACAAAAAGATTCTCCAATCCGTTATCGAGGACTTGGATAAATTGAAGGACCAAGTAATCAAGAAGGCGCACGAGCAAGTGGATCGAGTAAGTTCAGTTGATGTCGCTTGTTGGAAATGATTGGAATTTCCCTTTGAATAGGATTTCAATAAAATCTTCTCTACACTATTGCCAAACTCGCAAGCTCGACTAATTCCCCCGGAAGGCAAAACGTTGAGCGACGGACTGGAATTCAAAATTGCATTCGGAAATGTTTGGAAGGAGTCTCTAAATGAGTTGAGCGGTGGCCAGCGATCTTTGGTAGCACTTTCTCTGATCCTGGCATTGCTGCGATTCAAGCCAGCCCCTTTATATATTCTTGACGAAGTGGACGCCGCTTTGGACATATCTCATACTACCAATATCGGTACGATCATCAAGGAACAGTTCAGCAATTCACAATTCATCATTGTGTCCTTAAAAGATGGAATGTTCAGTAATGCCAACGTGTTGTTTAAAACGAAATTCGTTGACGGAGTGTCCACTGTGTCCAGACATGTCAACACTGCGCGGCGACCAGGACCGAGTAAAAATTGATAAGACTACTTAATAAAATTACTTCACAATTCTGTTATGTAAAATACAGTGATCTACATCGTTTCACTTTTTCATTAAAATCAACTGAACGCAGGCTATTAGGGACAAACTTCGAATTAATAATAAAAAAGCAATCAGTGTAGAATACTATCAGCGTATCAATTCATCAACTTTTTATGGCAATTATTTATTTCTTTGATGACAAAACGAATGTTTTCCATTTTGGTTTTTTTCTTACCAACATAAAAATCTATTTTTACTTTTTTATGTAAATCAAAATCGAACAGTTTCATTCCTGACATTAACCTTTTTACTGTATTAAATTTTTTTTTCTGAAGGTCTTCTCGTGCTTTGTTATTTTCATAAGTACTTTCGAGCTATTCTTTACGTAGTCTATTTTCGATTAATTTCTACCATTTTATTTTTTAAGTACTTCCATAATTGTTCATTATTTCTAAAAATTTTAATAGGGTTTTGAACATATTTCAAGTTTTTTTCTGAATTCCTGATCTTCAAAAAACGATCATCGATAGTGGCTGGCTCCCTAATGTTCGGTTCTTTGATGGCAACATTTATTCATATTTGCAGCAGCGTAATAATAATTCACTTCGCTTTTAATGTATAATTTTATTGTTTTAGATAAATAAAATGTGTTGAAATTTAACAGAATTACAAGGATGTTGCATTACGGAATAATGGAAATCGAAGTTATACAGCAATTAAGAAACCGTATTTGAAAATGCATCAACGACTCAAAAGACTTTCTTGGGTTAAGACTTAAGGTGCTTGTTATGCATATAAACGGGGAGATTTGGTATTCAGCGATGAGTGTTTCTTTCAATCCTATTCGTCATCAATTAGATTATTGGTTAGAAGAACTGGATTGGAAAAGTATAAACCACCCAGTTATGTTCAAAAAATGGTGATCTGACCCGGGTAATAGAAAAGAGGGGTCGTCATTAGCAACGACGATTTACGAAAACAGGTAGAGCTAATTACCAAGCAATCAGTACAAGAACTAGGAAAAACGTTAGCTGTTAGTCGTCAGATCATTTCCAGACATTTGAAAGACATTGGAAAGAAAAAAAGATGGATCAATGGGTTCATTATTTATTGAGTAATTCTCAAAAAAAGCTGTTAGACTTAAAAATTGAAACTTTGAAATATTCGCCCGACTTATCTCCGACAGATTATCTTATTTTTAAGCATTTAGATAATTTTTTGGATAAAAAAAAATATGTCAAAAAGGTCATATCCGAATTCATCGAATCCAGAGAACCAGATTTTTATGCCACTGGCTAATTTAAACTAGTTTCTAGATGGCAAAAATGTGTAAAATCTGATGGTGAATATTTCAATTAAATAAAACTTTTTTGTACTTTTATTGATTTTTATTACATAATCGGGCATTTCATATGTGACAACCTAATATTTATAACTCAATAAAAAAGAATATTTACTAGTGTCACCTATCAAGATCTTTTTTTAAATTTATAATTTATCAAAAGTTGATTTACTTAGAATAACCCCACTAAGAGACAGCAATTTATAATTCAAATCCCTTGCATTGATTCCACGCATTACTTATATATATACCCAGTTTTAAAAATGTTGAATTTTTGATCGCCTTTGCTTTAATACCTTGCTGTTATTATCAGACCCATTTAAATATGAAATTGAATTTAGAGTTTTACCCTTATTTTGAAAAAGTGTACCTTCATTTTAAAATAGGAATATCAATTTTAAATTTATTAACTCATATTTTATTAAAATTACAATTAATTCATAATTATTAATGTATCTTGATATGAATTTTATCATATGATGATAATATGATGTACAATTAATTGGTGAATGGTCAGAATAGGAAGTAATTACACGAGAATTCATCAATAACCTGATTTGGAGTATACCTACTCATTTGAAGGAACTAATCAAATTGCGCAGTGGATCTACAAAATACTGAACAAATTTTTAATGTATTGCATTGGTAAACAAATATTCCATAACATGCAAAAAACCGTTTCCGATTATCTTTAAAATGGTTTGTTTTATAGCAGTTAAATTACTTAATTATTGACTATTATTATTATTAAGGTGTTAACTTTTTATGAACTGTTGTGTAGTTTGGGTTTCAATTAAGAGATTACTTTAGTAATTGGAATTTATGATTTCTTCAGTTAAATCTAGTTTCAAGATTCCTTTTCCATCCCAAAAAACGGTCAACATGGCACATTTACGATGTGAAATTCACACATGCAATACTTTAGATGGCTTCTCATTTTGGAAAACCCATTCCTTTAACTGTCTTTTTGAGTAAGGAATGTAGACTCGATGACGTCTCGTTAGTAGTTATAATATTCCTTTAAAAATTGGTCCAACAAGATCCAGAAGACGAAGATTCCTTTCAAAAGCTATTTTTCGTCTATTCGGCTGTTAGAAATCTCGACACGAATCTGCTATTTGATCTAGAAGCCACTGGATTATATTTTTGCATTCATTTAGTTTCTTAGACAGCTGAGTAATTTTTCGTTCATTTTTTTACAATTTCTTTCAATTTTGTAATAATTTCTTCATTAATTTCGATAGGTCTTCTAACTTTAGATTCTTCCAAAACACTTGTACAGCCAGATGAAAAGTCGCAGATCGAGTTATAGATGGTCACCTCAGACGAGACTCCTTCACCGTATATCCTTTTCAGCTCAATAATAATTTATTGAGTAAAAACCGGATCAAACTTCTGGATTCTACATTTTCAAACATTTTTGTGAATGTTTTATGTGCAAAATTTTATATAAATATTTTCATTATTTCTGGTAGACTCTAAGTACTTTTTAGCCTTACCAGGTACATGATGGAAACTGGAACTAATGAATAAAGTTCACAATATTTTAAAAATTTTTCATTTTTATATTGTATATCAACTTTATAAATAAAACCTAATATTTTTTCACATTTGTACTTAATTCTACACCCACATTTTTTAAAATAATGATTATTCTAAAATAGTCTTCAGTAAAATTAAAAATTTTATATAATCTGTAACGCTTACTGCGAGATCTAATCTCAAAAATATATAAATGCTAACACTATTAATATAGGTTAGAAATGGACTCACCAACTACATCAAACGTAGTGTAACAAATGAGTGTTCTAAGATACGAACTAAGTCTAATTAAATCAACTGAGATAACACGATTTTTGTTACAAAAAAATATTTTGTAAAACAAATACAAATCTTTCTTATCACAATTATAATATTAATTAATTAAAGTCTTCTTGGTTTTACGATAACCGAAGAAGCCCTGGTGTTAAAAATACGTCTTCTGTCGCCTAGAGCGAAGCAAAATCGAATTTCCAAGATAACAAAAAAAGAAACGAGAGAATATAATAAAAGGAACGTATTGCAGAGTATTTGCTCTGAATACGTTGATGATATTTTAATTATTTAGAATTTCCTCAAGAGATCGATGTACGTTTTAAGTAGCCGAAGCGTATTTATTACCTTTTACCACCTTAACTTGTCAATGCGAAGTTAATTCGAACTGAATGAGAAAACCAAGAGCTTATATACTCCTGATTTTCACATTCCTGATCTCTTGATTGATAAAACTTTCCATTAATAGAGAAATTGGGCACTAGTCGAAACTGCCTTAAGTTCTGTGAAACCTTTGTCACTTTCAATTGTGACATCAAGTCCATACATTTATTGCATCTTTATTGCTTTCTTGGCATAATTATAAATGAATCTGCGGAAATAAATGCAGATACCTAGAGAACTTCTTAGATTCTTTGTACGACTTGGTTTTCTGAATGATAAAATCAATAAAAATTCACTAAAATACATGAAAACATCACTAAAGAAATATGAACATATAACAAAAAAGTATCAGCAAAAATTAAAAATATAATCAAAAAATAACCAAAATAACTAAAAAGTAATAAAAAGTACTAACTACTAGTGTTAGAAGTAGTAGTAGTAGTAGTAATACAATACCATATCATACCCTACTGTATAGCATATTTTGATGTTTTTATATTTATTTATTTTAATATTTTTCGATTTGTTCTTAAAGAATATAGTGAAGAAAATAATATCAAGAAATATGTAAATTTCAAAAATAAAAAAATAAAATAAATTTCAAACGGCAACATCAAAACTTTGAATAAATTTTAAAAATCTAACTGAAGAAGAAATTACAAAAATAATAAATAAATTTTACAAAATAAATATTATGAAATTTTAATTAATACTTCAAGTAATATTACTCGAAAAGATTTATTACAATATAAGAAACTCAGAATATTTAATAAAAATTGATAAAATTGAGTATAAGAAGACTTAAAAAGAAAGTATAACTAAGTAAATTTAAATGAATACAAAATAGAAGAAAAATTAGTACTTAGTATTTTAAAAACAAATATTATTTCAGTTATTTTAATAATTTCTCTTATTATATGCAATTCCTCCAAACGGGAGTAGGTGAGTCTAAATTAACTTCTAAATAAGTTTACTTTTAAAATTTCATTCATAAATATACTTCTAAAATATTTTAAAATAATTACAATAAATAATTAAAGTATTCCCTAGGTCTGATTAGCCTCATCAGATTATTACGATATTAACTCACTGTGAACCCTGTCGTAACCTTAGCTCGCAAAGTTACTGACTCCTTCACTTGTTCCTAAAATTAAACTAATTTAATGATTATTAACTATTTCTTAGTACCATTATTTTTTGTATTGTTGGGTTAGCCAAGGACACATCCTTGCCAACCCTTGTAACTATATGGTAGAGACAGCAATAGGGTTTAAATTGATTATTATCAATTAATTAATAAGACCGCAAGAGGGTCAGAAATAATAAAAATATTGATGATAAT
>JBBMKC010227225.1:0-11782 GCA_037834085.1 Bipalium vagum | reverse complement strand
ATATAATATAATATAATATAATATAATATAATATAATATAATATAATATAATATAATATAATATAATATAATATAATTCAATATATATTAATATATTTTATTAATTTAGTAAATTATTATAGAATATTTTGTTTAAAGTACATAAGTTATTAAAGAAATAAAATTGTGGTTTACTGAAATTTCAATTTTTCATAAAACAATTGCAAAAAATTCCATAAAACTGTTATAATTATATTTTTAATTAGATAACTTTTATTTTTTTGACAGAAGTTCGAAAACGTAATTAATATTCAATAATTTTATCATAATAACCGTTATCTTATAATGTATATATGTCAGCAAATATCACAGATTTAAAATATTTTTTGTAAAATTGTATTAATTAATCATTTTATTACTTGTTTAATATTTTCATTAGTTTCATTTGAACTATTATTTTATGATCATTGATAAATCTGGCAAAGTCAAATAATAATTAATTAAATTATTAAAAAGATTTATCACTTTGAATTAAATGATAAATTTCTCTTTAACATTTTTTTATGAAAGGATATTATTTAATAAAAAAATTATTTAAAGAAAAAAATTAAAGAAAATAAAGTTTTAATGTTGAAAATTTATTAAAAAATACTAATATTTATTATAAAGATTAATAAAAATTTTTTTATATTAAATATTCACATAATAATTATTGATATTTATTTGAAAATATAATAAAAATTATAATATTTGTGAGTATTTAAACTGATTTCTAATTTTTATATTGAACCTAATTTTAATTTTAATTAATTTAAATTTAATATTTATTTTAAAATATCTTTTACTGACATAAATTCTAATATTTAATGGCACAATATATTATATATTGATATTGTATATTTTATTGGACTTTCTGAGAAAAGTTATTCCAGATTTCATCGAACCTGAACATTGGCCTTCAAAAATTCCATATCTGAATGTGATGGATTATTGTATTTTGAGTTTGTTACTGACAGAGACACAGAAAAATCGTTCTCATATAATTACTATTGATGAACTGAAATTCACTTGCAAGATGCTTGGAATAACATCTCGACAGCTATACTTTTGCCTGCAATGGAAGCTTGAATCCCACGGTTAGGACAATGTCATGCTGCGCAAGGAAGCCATTTTGAACCTTTATGAAATTCATGTATAGTTGTTGTAACTATAAAATTTCGGATGACCACCCTGTATATAATTAAAAATATTTGGTTCAAACTATGACTGGTTTCATTGATATCGCTGCCAACAATATTAAAACAAGAAACCTTAACGAAGTCATTAAGAATAATACTAAGAATTTCTTTCTCAATATTTTTCAAAATAAAAAGCAATTTTTAATAAATGTTTTTCTAATTTCGTTTAAAATAATAAACAATGGATTAGTTCCCGCTTCACTGAAATGTCAGAGATCTTCCACAATGAAAACATTTACATTTAAAATCAACATTAAATTACAAAAATAAATAAATAAATAAAATTCAATTTCTGAAAGGTGCTGTCTTAAATTATCTTTCAGATATTAATTCGAGCAGCCTAATTAATGAGACATTTTCAAAACGAAAAGATATACCAATATCATATCAATGAAATTATTAAAACAAAAAATTTAATAACACAGATTCTGATTTTACATCTTTTTCCTTAATCAATCAATGTATAACTAATTGCCAGGCTAATGAAAGCAATTGATGTAACGTATTTTGTCTCACGAAGCAGAAAAAGGTTGGCTTCTACTGCCTCTAATCATATACTTTAAAAATAAAATTTTTATTAAAAACGGAAAATTTTTCATCATTAAATTTTATTACATTTTTAATGAAGTGAATTATTAATTTATTTATTTTTCTTATTTCCAATATTGAATTTCCCTGGATTTTTATGTGAAATATATATGAATTTCTTTTGTGAAATAATAATGTACAATCATATTATTATTATTATTATTATTATTATTATTAATGTTATTATTATTATTATATTTATATTTCCTGCATAAATACATTTCTTTTTTTGTCATTTTCATTTTAGATAATGAATAAATTATTTTTAATAATTTGATTTTATTCAGAAATTCTTTAATCATTTGAAATAATTATATTATTTTTATAAAACAAAACAACGAAATTAATTTGTTTCCGTTAGAGACGATATTCTTTTTCATAAAAAGGCATCACATATTAACTTCTCTCACACTTAAATGTAGACCTCGAAACTTTCAATTATGATGTGATATGAGAATTGACTTTCAAGGTTGAAGAAATAAAACAAAAAGAAGGACTGTTTTCAATTAAATGGAAATACAGATAATGGAAAAATTGCTTTTTAAAAAAATTTTCTTTTGTTTTATATTATTTTATTAAGAAATATTATTGTGAACATTATATCAATGTTGCACGGAAATATTTTAATATTTTTTTTCATATTTATATTTTAGCATTATGATAATAAAATTGTAAAATCAGAATGATAAAAGAAGTAAAAGAAAATAAATGAGAACTATAAGTTTTAGAATTTATGAGTTCAATTTATAATATATATTAATAGTTTAGCTAAACAAAACTAAATATTTAAAGATTAATTAGATTTAAAGTTGCAAAGCAACTCAATTGGCACCCGTATAATAATACTGTATTATTAGGTGTTTACCTGTGATGATTAAACTGTGTTTTTAATCTCAGCATTTCTATGGTTAATTACAAAATTAGTTGGTGAGATACCGTAATAGTTATAGTTTTATTTTCTGAATAAATAGTTAGCCTTTTATATTAATTTTCATTCAAAATATTTTCTTTGTTTATCTGAATTAAATTAATTTTTAACTGAAAATGGAAGGTTATGAATTAAGATACATTGTATGTTTGTCAAAATAAAAATGTAAATGTCTTAAATTGGCAACTTCTATTGCAGTTTTTATTTCTTTTATTACTTTATTCAATTTTAATTAAACATACTTTATTTTATATAACTTTTTCATTCTTTTATTTCCTTTATCAGATTAATTATTTTTATTTTATAAAATTATTCATTATTTTATAATATTTTTTATATATTATTACCGACTATTCCAAAATGTATCTTTAACTTTCATTAAAGTCTAGAATAAAAATAAATAAAATATTTTGCATATATTATCGTTTACTAAGTAAAATATATTTTCTGTAATTATTTTAATCTTTTTATCTTTTTTTTTATTTACAAAATATGTTTTGTACTTTAAAAAACTTAATTATAATATTTGGAGAATTTAATAAATTCCCAGACCAATTTGTTCATTCAAAACATTGCCTATTATTTTAATAGGAACTAATTAACCAAACTGATAGTAAAAATAATTTTTTAAAATAACTTTTCTTTGAAAAATAATTATTTATATTTAAAAAAAAGATTACGCTGATATATGAATATATTTCAACAATGGAATAAATATTTATATTGTTTATATTATTTAATTTATTTCCATTTAATATTATCAAGACTATCATTAGACCGTTTCTTGTGATAAAATGTTGATGAAAGCTCTGAATATCCAAACACAATGGAAAAATGAAGGCTTTAAGGCGGTTGCATGTACATCGAATTATAATTATGCTGATTGAATGAGCTGCGGCAGTAACGCATGGGGAATGGATCTCGTTTATCTTGAATTTATTCAAAGAATCTTTCTCCTGTTTTCCCAGGTGAGAAGAGAACGACTGAGAAAATAATAAATTCAGTTATTAACTCTCTGAGTTATCAAAATATCTTTCCCTTATATTTCGCTGAAACTGCATTTGCGGGATAGAAAATTCCTTGCCAAAATCATTCGCTGTCTGAAGATATTTATTATTACATTTTGTTCAAGTCATAACAGTCTTCCATTAAGTATTTAATTTAATTTAATTACCACACTTTAAAAATAACTTATTTTAATTAAACGTGAATTTTTATTTTTATTATATTAATAATTGTTATGATTATTTCTAAATATTATTTTTAAATACTTTCATTCATATATTAATATATTATAATTTATATTAATTAATGTTAAAATTTAGTTTTATGAAATTTTTGACGTTTTAATAAATAGATATAATATAAAATAATTCAATTTTGTACTTTTTATTTTAATGATAATTTAGTGTATGATAAAAGTTTTTTGTTTCATTTTTTTTAATATTAAATTGAGAAAAGAAGAAAAATAATAATAATTATAATAATTTTATTTTCGGATAATAATATTTTTTAATTAATTTTTTCAATATGTTTTTAGTAATTAATAAGTTTTTTATTTAAATAATAATTTTTTTAAATTTACTATAAAAAATTTATATAAAATTGTAGGTTTTCGAAAATAATTTTTTTTCATTTTTAAAATAAATAATGATAATTTAAATTTATAAATTTTTTTTAAAAATATTTTTACTTAAAAAAAAATAATAATAAATTTATAAATAATTCATACATTAGAGTTTAGGTATGTCTAATTAAAACAATTTTTATGAAATAATTGATAAAACGATGCAATTTTTTTTTAAAAATAAAATATTTGGAAAATTTATTAAAACTATTATTATTTTATTCAAATGTATTATATTATTTAGCCTCAGTTATTATCAAACAATTTAATATTGTTAGAATAATTAGAAAAAATTGCATGTTTAAATTTTCCATTAAGATATTTTTAAATTGATAATATCCAACTAAATTTAAATTTAATTAAAACATAAAAAATATCTTATAGTAATTTAATTAAAATTGTAATCAAACAAGATTATAAATTAATCTAATATGAAAAAATAAAATAATAACGAATTCAGAAATTTAATATTTTATAGTAAACTATTTATTTATTTTTATTATTTTACCATATTTAAGATACTGAATATTGAACTCAGTAAAAAATGAAGAACTAATTTTTATAGCGAAATGTATTAAGAATCCGCTATTAATAATAATATTATTAATTAATAATAATAATAATTTTTATTTTTAATTATATATTTTTTATGCTTTCATTAAATATTACAAAAATAAAGGATTTTGAAAAAAATATTTTTAAAACTATTTTTAATATTATTATCATTATAAAATTAGACTAAATTTTTAAATCTATAATTTATAAAAATTTGAAAAATCTAAAAAAATTTTATTTTATTATTAATATTTATTTAATAATTATAATTATTTTATTTTATTATTAATTTCATCATTTTCATTTTCTTCAAAAATGATTCCATATTTATATTATTTACATCAAGATCTTTTCAAGATACATGTAATAAAATAATAAAGGAAATTAAATTTATATTTAACTAATTTTTTAATAATATAAATTAATTTTCTTTTATAATATAATTATAAATAGAAATAAAAATAAACAATTTTTCAGACATTAATAAATCCATCTAGAGATAAATAATTTTCGATATTCTATATGGTTTTGCTTACTATATCAATTTTCGTTATATTTCTATGTGAAAAATAAATAAAATTGATTTTATTCAAATAATTCATTATAATGTACTTCTAAAATGTTTTAATTTTAGATAAATAAAAAAGATTTATCCAATTTTGGCTTTTGTCAAAAAATAATGAAAATATATTTTAATGCAGATAATTAATTAACTACATTTGATTTTTCAGACATTTCAAAAAATAAAACACAAAAAACTAATACATTTTTAGAAAATTCAAAGTATTAAAATTGATTTTTCTTTTTTTAAAAAGAAATATAAAAAATATTAAATTAGTGAGGTCCTTATTTAAGAGAAGTATGTACTTAGAAGAAAAATGTTTTTTTAACTTTTTTGAAAAATATGGACATAAAATCTTTAACAAATATTTCGATGTTTTAGTGTCTCTCAATAAACCTTTAAAATACCTTCAAAAATTCATTACAAATGAAAAATCAAAATGTGTTTTCTTAAAAGTTTGCACAACTCAGTGTCCGGTATTTGAAAATTGTCCTATGATTTTTATATCATTCTGGAAATTCTATAATTTTTTCACAAAGGTGCAGATGAATAGTTTACTTTGAGAACCCAAGTTCAGGTGCCATTTTATGAGTTAATTGAATTGAATTTTATTCTATCTTTTCTTTCTAAAAATGAAAAACAACAATAATTTCATAATATATTATGGAATATGAAATTTCAAAAGTGAAATACTAAGTTTATTGACAAATTAAAAATAAAAGGAATCATGGTATTCATCAAAATATACACCAGCATTGTTAATAAACACACACTTTTGCCATTTAAGTAGCATACAGGTTGATCAAACTTGACGGACGTGAATCTATGAATTTCAAGAAGGCCAGTTTTATATCATTTTTGGAACTTCATTTTATTCTTAATAAATTGCAGAAGAAATGGCTGGGGATTAAAATGTTCCAATTCAAATTACTATAATTTTCCCATAGTCATCTATGTAGTATGTGATAAGATACGAGATGATCTGTTGACTAATCTGGCATGTTTTCTTTACGTTTTTGCATTATTTTGTCCAGTTCTTTACAGTATATTTCAGCAGTGATCGATTATCTCGGTTTCATGAATTAATAATGAATAATACCTACGATAAATCATCAAACATTCCCAACATACCTGTAAAATACACTATTAATATTTGGGGCAGTCTACAGGACCGCTAAAATCCCATATTTCATAATAATATGGTTTTCAAATAAATCCATTTTAAAAAATATTCATTTAATAAATAATAATATTTTTTCAGCTTATAAGAATTACCCTTAACATGAGAAATATGTAAATAAATAGCACAAAGTCAGTGGTAAATATTTAGCCGATGTCAAATAATCATATCTTAAAATAAAAATTGGCAATATTATTAACAGCAAATATCATGCTTGACAACCCAGTTATTAATTATAAGTTCAATGTTTAATTAAAATAAAAATTAAGACAAATATATGAAGAATCAACTTCAACAATAATATTTTTTGATAAATTTATCAATTATTATTACGATAGATGAAAAGTTAAAAAATCTTTATAAAAATTATTATATTTAAAAGTTAAATGTCGTAACTGAAATTTTTTATGGGACACCAAACGAAATAATGAAAAATAGTAAAAATTCTAAACCGAAATATAAAAATGAATTTATATGACAGATCCTGCGGTGACAAAATGGCATCTGGAAAAGACTTGGGAAATATATTAATATATTTAATATTAATATTATTATTATATTTTCCGGGTTATACATTCTATTTCTATTAAATTATATTATGTAAAAAATTTAAATAGGCAGCTCAAAGAAAATAATATTGAATCTTCCTTCCGTGATTAAAGGGTTCATAAATTAAATATTTATCATTTATTAAATATAATAAATTTAATATTATATAATATTATTGTACAATAAAATTTATTCATTTACATATATTAAAATATCGCAACTGTTAATTACCTTTGTAATTAATGTTATTATAACATAATTGACTTCTGAAAATAATTCTGTTTCGTTAATTATATATTTGTTGAATCTGATAATAATGTTTAACATTACAACATATCCAACCACTTCATCTCTTCAAATGTGATGGTGAGATAGACAGTTATGCTGGTGGTATCGAATGGATGTACACCAGATGACCATGGGTTATCTCCCATGGTTCTCTGGTGTGATGCTGAGCCAAATATTGCACTAACAAAGCGTTGAAATGAATAAAAAACAGGTTTGCGATTGTTTCCCCTTTCTAATTTTGGCTGACCACGATCAAAAAAAAAATTTGCAAACTCAAAATTAAATTAATTTTGATTAATATAGGCTCAAGATCAACAATAGTAATGAAAGGATAATTATTTTATATGTCAAAGAGAATAATTTAATATTTTACATTTTTATTATTATTTTTATTATTTTATTATTTGAAAATTTATTATGATTAAATGAGATAATTAATAATATCAATATCAATTAATCAATTCATTGACAATTAAAAAACATCATCATACAGATTAAATATTTTATTTTCATTTAACCTCAAAAAAATATTGAATTCAATAATTCAATTTAAACAAAAAAATTACTTATTTAAAATTATTAAAAATTAATATTGGAAAAACTAAAAAATAATGTCGTCTTGTGATATCTCAATAAATCAATTAATAATAAATTATTTTTTTACCATTTTTATTTATTGTTGATGACGATTTTAGTTGGTGTACGGTTTAATATATTTTTTAATGAAATTTGATGAAAATAAACTAAATTTATAAAAATGAGAGACAGAATACCAAATGAGGACAACATACTCAACTGTAGGCTTCACAATCTTTATCTGATGGAGAGGCATTGTGGAAAAGGATGATGATAGTCTACTTCTTTAATATAAGTTTTTTTATGTTATTTTTATACTTATAAAGTTTTTATTGGAAGTCTGACGTTACTTTTGAGATTATCTAAGATTAAATAACTCAAATCAATACTTTAAATATTTTTTAGCTAAAAAGAACTTTATTTTATATTTAATATATTTAATATGTAATATTTAATCACATTAATATTAATCAAATATTAAGTTTATTTTTGTATATTATTAATTATTTAATTAAATTACTTATTCTAAAAATATTATAAAAATCTGTCATTCTCAAAATAAATTATAACAAATATGAATGACTAATTGATTTAATAAAACAAAATAAATATTAATAAATATAATTTCAGAGATATCGAAAAATAATGATAGACCACTGTTGGGTTTGATTTTATGTTTGAAAAAATAGTTTAAAGATATAATTTAAATAAAAATTAATTTTTTTTTGAATACATTATTGATATATTGATTATTTTATATTAATTATTTATTTATATTAAATTTTATATAATATATTAAAAATTCCGTCAAGATAAGCAAATGCAAGAGTTAATATGATACGCATGGATAATTAGAAAAATATGGAATTTATTTATTTATTTTTTATTTTTAATATTCTGTATTTTTAGTAAGACCATACTAAATATATATCAGATGCTAATATTAAATGGCTCATTTTTTTAATGAAATTGTTATTTCCCAACAGAATAAATGGTGGATTTCATTTAATTAGAAACGATAATTAAAATTTATAATTTCTTATGAATGGCTTTGTAATTTTTCCAATATTTTCACGGAGAAATGAAATTCACTAATGTCACTTTTATTTTCAAATATTTTTTCTTTTAGGTTGGAAAATATTTTTTGGTTGTTTAAATTTATAGAAAAAACTCACTTTTTATTAGTTAATAAATTATGTATAAAATTTATATAAATCACCGTATCATGAATTATTTATACTTAATAAAAACTAGCAAATAACAGTTAATAGAATAATAAAAATATTTTTCCATCACCTTTTGTTTAAAAAAAACAATTGTCATGTCAATTGGTATAATAAAATATGACTATATATTTGGATAATGGAAGATAAATTTCTGGTTTTATATTATTTATTTAAATAATTAAGCATAACAAAATGAGAAAAGCTATTTGTTTAAAAATCGTCAAAAAATGAAATGTATAACAAAATTATTAATTTCTAAATGTAAATAAAATAATGATTATTATCAATTTTATTTATAAATAATTTATTATTTTATACATTATTATAGATTTGTAAAGTACTCATTAGATGTAATCAGTAATAATCATCATAATCACCTTTCTAACTTTTACTTTATACATTGTTTCTTTAAATACTTAAATAATATTAAAATTAAAAATCAAGTTTTTTCTTTATATTGATTTTATAATTACAATACCTGGCCATTGAAATAGACTCAAACGAAAAATATCGTTTTTTTACCTAAGAAATTAAACCGATTTAAAGAAAACCGTTTTGTATTAATTAATTTTTATTTACTTTTGACCAAAGTGTCTCCGTAGTGTTTGTATTTCGTTCTCCAAACTAGTCTCTTCTTTATCATGGCCAGTGTTAACTTAGTATTTATAGTTATACCATTGTTTGTAAATTAATATTTGAGTCTATTTCAATAGCAAGGTACTGTAGTGAGTCTTCAGTAATATAAATAAGAAAATCTGATATTAACGCACAAATTGTATTGATTAAAGAAATCGGTAATAATAAACATCTTTCATAAAAATTAATTTTAACAGATTTTGTTTTAAATTGCTAAAAAGCTTTTATTTGAAAGATAAACTGTCATTGGTCACACGAATAAAATTATGAATATTGTTTTATTTAAAAAAAGATTATAAAAAGAAAAATGATTTTGATTAAAGATGATTTGGAATTAAAAGATTGAAACATACATCGAACTGATGTTATAATAAATAAATAAGTCTCTTTCAAAAAAAATATTAAATCATATTCATTTAAAAAATGGAAATAAAACCTATTGTTCACAGGATTTAAAATAAGTATGTGGTCAAATAATAAATACTTCTTATTTATCATTGTTTTCAATTCATTCTGTCCAATATTAATCAGAAACAGAAATTTTTAAGATAAATCTATATATAATTATCAAAAAAAGAAGTCAATGACATTTTCACTAAATTTCTGATAGAGTCACAAAAGAATTATTCTGAAGATTTAAGTTTTTATTAGAATGATCCATTTAGTTTCACACTAATATAAAACGATTGAACAAGATATAAAATTAAAAATATACAATAGTCAAGATCATCATACCATATATGAACCACATATATCTCAACCAAAAAAAACCTAATTTCAACTCTAAACATATCCTTATTTTTCCAAATTAATATAATGGGATATTTTAACCTCGTGCCTTATATCAAAGTTATAGTAACATTATGCACTATTTTTATATTGACTATCTCATATGTCGATATTTAAAAATAGAAACTGATTTATTTATAGTGATGATTTGTGAAGACCTTTGACGTTATTTTAAAAATAGAAATATTTAAGCATTGTGTTTTAATTGAATAAATATTTATTTAAGATGAAAATGGTAAAATAATTTTCGATGACATAGTGGCTATTCTAGTGGATGATGCTCCTACGTATGCCACAATAAGATTTAGATAGCTAAATTCAAAAAGGTCTCACAAACATTACCGTTAAACCATATCCTGGTCGTTTTTTTATCAGAGAAAAAAAGATTTTTGACATTATATATGGATAAAACTTTGGACATTCTTCCATCTCAAATTTGTTAGTCTAAGATCATGTTCGTGTATGAACATCTCAACCACTCGTACATGAATGATAACGAACCTATTGTAGCTACTTAATCTAGTAGCCAGGATATAACACCATATCTTCGAAAACCTGGAAGTGCATTTTGATAAATCAATTCTTACAAATAACCTTAGATAAAAAACTTCAGTACTTGATTTTAAATAAAAATATAAAAAATTAAAAATAAGACTTTTAAATTGAAGAATAAATAAAGATACAAAGAATATATATCTCAAAAATTACCGCAGATAATTAAGTTCCAAAGACATTCTATGACGGGAAACCAGGCAAATCCTCTTTAGAAAAAATGTTATATTTATTCAAGAGTATTGTTCATTAAGTTACACCAATTTTCTATGGTCCTGTGGGAGTTGTAAATAATATATAAGACTCTAATGTTATTTTATATTTTATTATATCTTTTTAAACAAAGTATTTTAACATTCCTATAAAGAATATCCTTTTTCATTTTTAAAATAATAAAGATTTTACAAAGTTTTTATATTAAACATTCTTTTCCATAATAGTAATAATAATAATAATAATAATAATAATAATAATAATAATAATAATAATAATAATAATAATAATAATAA
>JBBMKC010227214.1:0-11783 GCA_037834085.1 Bipalium vagum | reverse complement strand
TAATAATAATAATAATAATAATAATAGTGAAGAGGTAGGCAATTTTTCTTTATTTTTAGAATAATGAGGAAAAAGTAATCCATATGATAACTTGGTGAGTAGAAATAAATTTCAACTTATCAGAAAGAAATTATGTTCTCACATTGTAGAATAAAAAATAGAGGTGATATATTTTCTAATTTATAAACAATCAAGCCAGTTATTATTATAAATGTACGAGTAATTTGAGAATATCTCTTGCGGAGCATAGTAGGAGAATTAGCAAAGGCGATAAAGAGGGATTTATCCATATCAATTAAAACTGTACTTATTCAGACTTGTAATTCAACTTAATGACGGGACTCGTGTTTCTCTGAAAGACTTTCCTAAATGAGCGAGGAGTTCAAGTTATATTCGAACATGTCAATATTTTGTATATATACTCACGGAATTCTGATCTATTTTAAAAACAATACATTTTTAAACTTTGAGCAAAAATTGATTTTAAAATTTTAATAATATGATATATGGTACAACAAATATAGGATTGTTGCATAAGTTCTTTCCGATGAAAAAATTTATTTGATTAAACACATGGAAAACACAGTTTAACTGTCATCAGTGGCTCTCAAATGTTGAAAATAGTCACCTTTACTTTTCAGATCTTTCTGAAAACGATTTGGAATCTGTCCTATTCCATCTGAAAAGAATTTAGGCGACTTTGAACTTTTGTACGTATTTCCACGAATTGAAAATTTCATTAGAGAAAACAGATAATAATAATAATAATCAGAAGTAGAAAGATCCGGAGAGTAAGAAGGATGAAGAAGAAATTTGAATTCAGTCTCCAAAAGCTTTTGTTAAATATTTCTACTAATATATGCACGTGAATTATCTTACAAAAGGTGGACATTTTCGAAGCTTCCTAACATTAGTCGAGTATTTTGTCGAATAGACCCAACTAGTTTATCCAATTGAAGACAGTAAATTTCTGAATTTATGTCTGTATTGGGAGGGAGTACATCGCATAGCAAAATTCTCTTGCTGTCCCAAAATATTGTAGCGAGATATTTTCTGGGAGTCAGTGATTTTTGAATGGACGTACGAGGATTGGTTGAAAAGTTCGGTGAATAAAATTTTTTTTTTCAATGTAGTTTCATACAAGCTAAATACACTTGATTAAGTGTTTCTCGAAATCTTTGATGCCATTGTTGTAGACCAATTTGTCGAAATCTGCAAAATATCCAGCCACAAAGTTAATCACCTCACTCTTTGACGAAAATTTGTGTCCATCGAGAAATTTCTTCAGGTTTCTGAACAGAAAAAAATCTGACGGGGTAAGATCTGGAGAATAGGGTGGGTTTGAACTAATTCAAAGTACAACTTTTTAATGCTTTCCATCGAATGATGGAGCCAGGTTTCGTCCACAGTGATAAATCGATTGAAGAAATCTGGATGATGTCGTATAAGCTGCAAGCACTGATCCGAAGTTGCCATACGATATTGCTTTTGCTGTGGCGTTTTCAGACGAGGTACCCATCTTGCACCCAAAGCTTTCTCATACTTAATTCTTCATGCAAGATGTGGTGAATACATTCTTTTGAGATTCCTGTAGCTTCAGCAATCTGAATCACGGCCTATCAACATGATTTCTTGGATATTTTTAAAACCAAACCATGGTTCATTTTTAATGCTCACACCACCACGATTAAATTCGGCAACCCACTTTTAAAGAGTTTTTAGTGTGGATGAATATTCATTTAATGTTGCATCAATGTGGCTCTTGATTTCCATTGGACTTAATTCTTTAATATTCAAATATTTAATTACTACTCGTATTTTCTCTTTCTGCATTTTTCTAAAACTGTTTAAATATGACACTTAAAATTCATATATTACTTAAACAACACTACCTATTTTAATGTAATTTTGGATTTTTATTACTGAATATTAGTTTTATAAAAATTATATACAAAGGTTTGGCGCCTACTTATTTAATATTCACCAAAATTTTCAGCGTGCTCTCTTACTTAGATGATCATCAGAACCATATCACAACATATTATGATACGACCTATCCCCATTATCCTAATAAAACCAAACTTTATCTACAGTAATAAGTTGTGAAAGCATATCATTACCAATGTACATGGTCAGCAATTCATCAAAAAATTTGTTTGTTTTCTTCCGTAGGACGTAGTAGTTATCCATTTACAGGATATTTCTTCCCCGTTTAACGTAATTAAGTGTCTATTTATTGTAGCATGATTTACATTAAATTCCTCTGCTATTACACTCGATGTCACTCTGCAGGAAATTATTGATCTTTTCTTCAAAGTTATCGATCTTCAAAGGACGCCAATGTTAAATGGTCCCATCTCTCACAACAGAATGTAACTTCTTTAGTAATATCAAGAGCTCTCATTTCATTAAAAGATATTAATTTCTGAAAATCTATTCTATCAAATTCCAATCAAAAATAACAAAATATATAAATTATGTATTCTATTTTACATTGATTATAAAAATATGGTTTTAAAACAGAGACATTATAAAACAAAGAGGAATTAAATTTAAATTATTATAGTTTATTTACTCAAAAAATTTATCGGAAAAGACTTAAGCAACAACCCTCTATTTATAAACTATCTAAATAAACATACGCATTTTTTATAACTAGAAAAAGTTAAATATTCTGTTATCAATTGATACAAATTTGCAATATTTATGGTGCAGCTGAGATTATGAAAAACCCTATATTATAGTGCGGGTGAATATTAAATTCTTATTGTATTTCCTTGACAAGAATGCCTTTTATTGATAAAAATACAGCTCCGATTCAGTTTAAAGGAAAAACTAATCTTTATATTTAAGAATTAAAGAATCTAAATGTTACAAGCAGATTTTCAACATAAATTTAAAAGAAATATCAGTTTTGGAGGTTTTCAATTTTATTCTTATTCAGTTTAGCATGAGAACTCAAGTTAATAAAATCATAAATTTGTGCATGTTAAACAATTATATATTTTAGTTATAAATAAACATTTATAAATATATATGAATATGAATCTTTAATATATTTATATTTTATTATTATTATTATTATTATTATTATTATTATTATTATTATTATTATTTACGATTTGCATGACTTTCAAAAATTAGTCATAGATAATTTAAACATTCCTTGAAGAATTGTATTTATAATTTTCCCAATAGCTATATATTGATTTTCTTTATGAATTTTGTCTAAAGTTCATTGTGACCCAAGGATCTCAAAAAATTATATATAAATTTATTTATTTGTTTAAAATCTTTTGTTATTTTTTCTTATTATTTTCTTTTAAATTTGTCTAATTTGTCTAAATTCTTGTCCATATCTTTTTGAGTAATATATTTGTTAAAATATCAATAATGATCTTTTTCATTTTTCAATCCAGATATATTTTCTTTATTAATCTTCCTTTCACCCAATAATCACCAGGCTGTGAATTTGAATCTGAAATCTTTTTCCAATTGCTATAGACCTATAATTTTTGAAATATTTTTTTTAAAGTAAAATTTATTCTCGTACTTCTTTTAGTTGTTTTCAATAATATTCTGTTAAATTGATTTTTATTTATTTGGATATGTATATATTTCAAATTTTTAAAACTGACGTAAATTTACTTTTCTATATAAAATATTTCTTTCCGGTGAATAATTAACCGGAATCAGACAAAAACTTTCACAGTCTTAAAATGCTTGCCAATACATAAAAATCTTAAAATATCAATATTTATCTATCAAATTTAAATGTTAGAGTGATTTGTTTAAATATTCTTTAGTTAATCTAGGATGCAAAATTTTGAAAATTGGAGCAAAAAGCAGCATTTGCGAGTAGTTTTGTTAGGGTAATTTTTCTCCAAGAAGACTGCTGATGAGAATCACCGTTAATTAGGGGGAATATTTGGGAAAGATGCGTTGTCAAAATACAATGCTCTGAATGGTTTCATCGATTTAAAGATAATGATTTCAACATCAAGGACAATAATACTCAATATTCAAGCAATATTCAATTCAATTATCAAGCAATTCGTTCTGAAAGATCTTTTATTTGTCTGAACTCATGTTTAATGGCAATATTAAGAATAATCCAAACAAAATCAGTTTTATTTTGAAAAAATATTTCTTAAAATTTTACCATTTAAAAAGAAATTATTAATTTTCTAAATTGATTTCTGTAGAGTCTTAGAATTTCAATTGAAGACAGATGAAATCGATATTTAATTAAGTTATTACATGAATGCGAAGTTTGCCCATACTTGTACTGAAACCTTTTATCAAATTTATTAGTGGACAGGTTTACATTTTTATGGGAAAATTGATTGATCACGGTCTTCGTAAAAAAATAATATAGAAAAAACGTACATTAATGATATATATATATTATATTTTTAAATTAATAAAACAAAATTTTAACATTTTAAAAAAGAAAATCAATGTTTCTTTTTTGTAAAATTGTTTTTCCTTCATTAATTGAGCTCAACGTCGGGATCATAAATAACACTAATGGAAATATATGTTGGTTTTAAAAATTTAATAAAAGACAAAGTCTGAATTATGAATTACGGGTTTTAATTTTAACAAAAAAAAATATTGATAATAATATTATATTTATTATAATATACAACCTCTGTTGCCATTTGCCAGTATCCGAGCTCTTTTTATACAAGAAACCTGAAAGGGTACTACGACCATCTTGGCGAGCTTTTTGTGCTAAATGGAAGAGTTGATTTTCATTTATTCGGATAGTTTTTTGCATAATAATGTCAATATTTATGATAATTCAATAATTCAATGTCCCTAAGAAAAAATAATCAGATTAATTTGAGAATAAAATTCGATAATTAATAAAATTAATCAATGTTTACGGTTATTATTATAAATTAATTATTATTTTACAAGGAAAAAAAGAATAAATAAGTTCATTTCACAAAGGAGATGTTGAAAGACGTCATTTCCAGAAGGGGGACGTGATCAAATTAAGATAAAAGATTTGACATGGAACGTATCTTCAAAATTGATTATGAAATAAATAAATAAATAAAGTTAGAATATTTTTGCAATTTATGAAATAATTATTATTTTATTAAATGGAAAATGTTATATTTATTTTTATGAGTCACGCTGAATTTCCATGAAACATTTAACAGAATAACTATTATAACATACTAAGAAGAAGAAATGACGTCATTTACAACAGTATACATAAAGATCCTGGACGTTCGTGAAATCCTCAAAGCATAGACACCATTTTCAAGAATAATAACCATCAATCATTAAAAACCGTTCTAATTGTTATCGGTTCAAAATGACCATGTAGACTTTAAAAAATAATGATAAAAATATAAAAATAATCGTTAAAAAAAACGTGTAATAAAAATGAAAAACACCACTTGTATGAAACGAACATCCTTTGTCGATCACTATCAAAATCAATATGGAAATGCATACAAAAACATTTTATTCTAAATTTATTAACTTACATGGCTTTTAGACACGGAGAATATATATTCCACATGCTGCTCGGTAAATGTACGACTTATAATAGGAAAAAACATAAATCCCCAATAAAATCCTCAACAATTTTAATGATGATGCTTGATTCAAGAAACACTTTCTTCACAGAAAGAGAATGTATTTATCTATGTTCAGATAGGAAAATAATAGGATTCTAGAGCAATTTACTACTGAAAGCACTACTCATAATTAAAAGCAGGACATGATACACCAACACTGCCTATTATAATAATTCCTTTCGTAACATTGACTGGTTGGAGATTCGAGGGAGAGCATATTTTGTGTCTACATATTTTCCACCTCTAAATGTTGATTTAACAGATTCGGTTGATGAAGAAGGAAATTTGTTTGAGCAACATATTATTACTATTAGTATTATTATGATTATTATTATTAATAGTAGTATTTATTTATTTTTATGTATTTTTATGTTTATATATAAATATGTATAAATATAAGAATAATTTTCTGTTTGAAAAGATGAAATTATTTTGAAAAGAAAAACTTTATTCCTACTTGTGATGTGACAATATGAATATATTCTATCAAAAATAAATGCGGTTTACGAAAAGAATAATATGATTATTTTTCGAGAAATATTTATTAATTTTTATTCGTTTATTTTATTTATTATTTGTATTCTGTTTCTGCTATTGAAAGCTGCGATTTAGATGGAGTTTTCATTTGGTATTTAATGGTGAAATATTCTGATATCGCAGGTAGGAATAAAGAATATGTTTCTTTTCATATGTGTATATTCACACTGATTGAAACGAAGTTAAAAAGACTTCCTTGCCGTACCTTTATGAATTGGAAATAATGTATTGTTTATTTTTTCTTGGTTATAAATCTGGTACTATATGATGATAACAAGGCTTTTGAAATAACGTTTTTGAATATTATTTATTATATATATATTTTTTTTAAAGATGCAAGGACATTTTTGATTGAATTACATCTTATATGAGAGTTAAGATTTACTTTTCAGAAAACCATGCAATACAAAACAGAAAATAGGAAAATTATCCACGAATTTTTGATACACCTGGTTAAAAAGATCCAACCAATACAACAACTTATCATTCAGAGGCTATTGACTTTTTTTATGTCGTATGATATTATTAATGAAATGTCGCATTTTGAAAGCGTCGATAGAAAAATGTTTCACTTGAGACGAAGACAGTGATATTGATAATTATGACAAAATAGGTAATGCTTATCATAAAATATAAAAATAATCGTAATAAGGTAACTAATAATATTTTTAAAATAAACTGATGGACAAAATTTTTCGCGCAGTTAATTTTATTGTAAATTTGGTCACTGTGTGTGTGTGTGTAATAAAATCTATTCATAAACTATATATAGCAATATGGATTAGCTATATAATTTGTACATATGTAATCTTTAAATAATGTTTCAAATATATATGAAGTTAAGAAATGTAAATACTTAAAATTAAGAATGGACAAAATTTTTCGAGCATTTTTTATTTATATAAAATATTATTATACATTATACAAATTTCCTTTAGATTTTAAAACTTTACAAAACTTTTCTTTATATTGAAAGAATTCAGGAAATCTTGTACTAACCGTGAAGTACGGTACAATTGTCCTGTTGAAAGAAAACTGTCCTTTCAAAATTCATCCTTATAATTGGAACAATGTACCTCTGTAACATTTGTACGAAATCCTTTGAACTGAATTTACCAACTATGGAATGGAAGGATAGAAAACCATTAGGAAAAACCATTAGCCAGAGCATAACACCACCACCGTGACATTGCCTTCTCTGACGGACGTATCTCAAATTTTTTGGCATATACGTCATCCAGTTGTCTGGTCTGACTAACGTAAATCGTTTTGCGTCAGTAAATATGGTATTTTCCCATGAGTGATTATTTGAAAACCAACTGATAATTACTTCTAATCTAATCTGTTTGTGCTTCTTTGACAGAAAAATTTATAATATATTATAATTATCTATATTGATAATATTATTATCGATATTGAAACATTATTTTTTTAATATTCTCATTTTCAATATACCCAATTACAGGCTTTTTAGTAATGCATTATGATGAGATGAATGAAACGAGAAAACTGACGGGAAACTGATTAGCATGTCTTTCTCAGTCTCATGCGTTTGAGTTGAGTCCATAATTAAAAGAAAAGTTTTGTGAATGAGATTTTAGAAAAGAACTTGAGGAGAAAATGTTCTGAGACAAATATTTGAAGACGAATTTCGAAGACGCAAGTGAAATCAAATAAAGCTGACATTGGTTTAACATCTATTAATAAAGTTTTCTTTCATTTATTTTTACTCTCGTATCGAACCAATCATTATTGGTTTAAAAATTGGAGTCAGATCAGATCAGAGAGTCCAAGGTTTTCGTTAATTTTTTCACAAAACATTAATAGATATCATAATAAAATGACTGAGGTTCAACAATTGGAAATAGTACTCAGACAACTCTGTGATCTCTTATCTAGAAATTTAGGTATCCATGAATATCATCAGTCATCACATCGAAAAGGTGAAAAAGGTAGAAAAATCGAAATCTTTTTTCCTTAAAAGTATCATACTACTTCATTTTTGAAATACTTTATAATTTGAGATGAAACTAAATCCTTAATGATATTTTTAACGAACAATGAAATGGTTGCATAAATCCGGAACCTCAAGGAACCTTGTTAAATCAAGAAGGTACTCTCGCAAGATTATGATGAATGTATGGTGGCTTATCGATGAAATTATTCACAATTCATTACTTGAGTGTAATGAAATTATCACAACAGAGAGAATTTCAAATAATGCACTAAAAATGTTAGTCAAAAAACCCTTTAGTTTATAGACAAATCTAATTCTCCTGGAAGACATGTTTCCTAAGCTACATTGCCAAAATTAAAAGATCATAATAAACGGATCTGTTCCCTACCGATTTTTACCTTTTTAGCAGCTTCAGAGCAATTGATTCAAAAAGCAACTATATCATTTAATAAATGTCTGTGATTTGTTCATAATGAAACTGTACTTCCATAAATCTGGGTTGGAAATTTCATATAAAATCAATTCATATGTGAATGGCTATTTGTGAATTTAATTATTTAATCAATTGTTAATGATTATATTTAATTTTTCACGAAACTGTTTCATGTCGCTTAATAAAATTTAACTATAAACTTTTTGACTAATGATGAACTAACAAATATTTCAAAAAATATTTCAGAGAAAAATAAAAATATATTTAGTTTTAAATTATTATATTATTTTTCAAATAAACGCGTTTTATCAAATTTACACAAAATCTATTCAATTATTTATTTTTTTGAAAAATGTTTAGAACATTTTCTTTACAGTTCTTCATCAGTCAATAGGTTGCTTTTTAAATTTACACTTTAACTTGTTAAATAAAGGTACGTTATCTGCCCATGAAGTACTTGAAATGATCAGTAAATATACAACCGATTTTATTTAAACTTTCAGTAACCAACATGTAGCAACTCTATATTTATTTTTCAATATAACTTTCACCAACATGCACACATTTTTGCCAACGAGACAACAAATTCAATATACCTTTTTCATGAAAGGTTTCGGAAAACGATTTCCAAAAATCAATCACATAGTACTACAAATCAAAGTCACGATCAAATAATTTTCCTCTCAAATTCTGCAACAGTTTTGGGAAGTAAAAATCACTGGGAGAGAGATCAGGACTGTATGGTAGTTGAGGAACGAGTGATAATCCAAACGAATCAATTGTTGCCCTTGTCAGATGGGATGTGTGGATTGGGGCATTATCATGTAAGAGCCACGGTTCAGTCGTTCCTCTTTTTCCCGTTATCTTCTTATTTCCTTTAGAGGTTGTGCATGATATTCGAAATTGATTTTGATATCAAATGCAACAAAATCGAATTTTTGAATTCCTTTCATATCACAAAAGATTGCCCACATCAGAAATTTTTATGAGATGTGCTAGTTCTCATTTTTAGTATTGGTTTCTCCCCGGCATCTTCCATTCGACAGATTCCCGTTTACTTTCCTGTATATGCAAACTCAAAGGTGTCTCATCTTTCATCATTATGTTATTGAGAAAATCATTTCCTAGTTTTTTGTAGAACTCCAAATTTTTCTGATAACAATTTAGTCTGCAATATTTAGTTGCATATTACCTGGGAGAAATGGTGGTTCAAATCATGAACACAACTTCCTAATAATCATTTCATACAGCAACATATGCAACCTATCTTTTGAGATGTTTTGACGTTGCTCAAAGTCTTTTGTTGCAATACGACGGTCTATAAGGATGATTTGCCGCAGGAGTTCTTTCTTCTCATCTCCAACTTCAACAGGTCTGCCTTTCTTCTTCGAATTAAAAACACTAGTTCAGCCACTTTTGAATTCGCGAATCCAATTATAAATTGTTGCTTTACAAGGGCAATTACTCCTGTAAGCATACTGCAGTTGATTAATAATTCCTTGGTTATTTGTATGCTTCAATAACAGAAATTTCATTACACTACGAAATTCAACATTGTCTGTCATTTTTTGAAATAGTGCAATTATCCTAAAATCAAAAATACCTTTACATTATCCATATATATTTTAGAAATAATCACTTTCAATAATTTTTTATAAAAAAAATATATATTGTCTAGTGTAAGTACTTAATTTGTGCACTATGTTTAAATTTAAAAATTATTTTTCTTAAAAATTTTTTTTTAGTAAATTGCAAAAATCAAAAAAGCGGATTTTTGAAAAGTGAATTATTACTGTTCATAAGATTAACAATTATTTTTAAGATAAACGTTTTGATCGCTGTTCAATTATATATTATTTTATTTTAATTATAAATACTATTTCAATGTAATAAAATAGCTAAAAATTATATTTGTTACAAAACTCTGTATCATGAATTTGATACATTATGACATTTTTTATGTAAATAGAAAATTTCTTTTAAACTGTTCTCTTAATATTTTTTGAATCAACGCAAAAAAATATCCATATAAAAAATTATATTTTCTTTTTTTTATAAAATTTGTCTTTATTAGAATTAACATCGATTAAAAAGCAAAACAAAATAATTTTAACGCATTTTTTAAAAAATGCCAGCAATGTAATTATTAATGATTAATAATAAATAGTAATAATAAAAAATAATTTGTTATTTATTAAGAAAATAAATTGTGGTATGAATTATTATTTATTATTAATTATTACAATTAATTATTATTATTTCATTCATAAATTTTTACATTTTCATATTTTAAATTTCATTTAAAATATTTATAATGATAAATTTAATATTTTAATAATTTGAAATGACTTACTTTATTTGATATAGTGCATAGTGTATTTGATTTGTGCAATACATTAAAATAACCTGGATAGTAAAAATAAAGCATTTAAACAACTTAACCCTAAATTGTTGCTTCCTACCTAGATAATCTACATATTCTACACCTTAGATACCTACAATATCTTGACAATTGAATGGACATGGGTCAAACCAGAGTAAGGTCAAAGCTCTTGTGTAATAAACAATAAAAATTCAAAAATTACAAATAAAACCTCTGATATAATAGATTTTTATGACATAATGATACCCTGGAGTGAGTATAAGGAGGGACATATAATATAGATTTCTATATTAACTAGATGCATTTAAACAATACAATAAAAGTATTTTCAACTGAAAACAAAATCAAGATGTTAATAGAAAGGAAAAAATCAAGAAAAAACTGATATGTTAAGTCATTTTTCAGTTGGTCTTTCGAAACGCACAAAAAAGCCCAAAAAGTGCTCTCCGTAAGGTATTTGAAACAAGTAAAAACGAAATAAAATCAACATTTACGAAGAATTTAACAAAGCACTTCTGCTTTGGTTTCATTAGGTGCGGTCCCAAAATGCATTTTCAATGGTCCTATTATTATGGAAAAAGCACAACAGATAGAAAAGTCAATGGGGATTGACTCTAAGCCATCTAATAAGTGGCCTCAGCGATAGAAGCAGAATGAAAATATAAACTTTCAATCGGTTCATGATGAAAAATCAGCGGCTGATGCTCTTGCTGCTGAGCGATGGATTCAGGATTTACTTCCTGCTATAATATCGGATATGAATCAAGAAACATACAATGTCGATAAGACGTGTATCTTATTGGGTTGAGTAAAAAGTCTTTTCGTATTTTTGCATTGAATCTAATAATCAAAATATTTCAAGTCTAATTAATT
>JBBMKC010227213.1:0-22087 GCA_037834085.1 Bipalium vagum | reverse complement strand
TATTGCAAATCAATTTTAGCGCCACTAAAAAAATTATCATGATATATTTTAACAATTTTTGTCCTCAAATAGCTGACACCGTGTATATACTTCAGTCCATTAAAACCATTTGTCTCGAAGGTTCATCCAATAATGCTCAAAATTTTTCTGAAAATCTATACAATTTTGCGGAAACCATTTATACAATAGATGTCCAACAGGTGTTTGTTTTATTTTATTAAAATTTAAGGCTTTTTGCTTTATAAATTGATAAAAACTAACCACCACTTTTATTGTGACAACTATATTTATTACAACTATCAAAACAAAAGTGCAAGTTTACCTTTATATTTGCCCGTGTAATAATTTTATCCGGCCCAATAAATTTTTCATATAAAAATAACTTTTTTTCAATTATACACAAAAATTATAATGTTTCAAATAAAAATAATACATATTTGTTTAATCCAGTTTAATATTTAAATATTTACTTTATATCATTACATTTTCTAGGATGGGTCTCAAAAAATGAAAAGTAGATTTAAAATGCCGAATGTAAATTTAATCATTTTCCAACATTGCAGACCATATCTGCAAATATTTTAAAAGAAAAGACTGAAATATTTAATAAAAAGACCCTTGCATTAATAACAGATTTCCAGTAGAGATTCCATTGCTTCAAAAATGTTGATAAATAAAGTTAATGACTTTCCATTTGATATATAATGAGAAATAATTAATTTAGAATGTGATGAATATTACATGAAAAATATAGAGAAGAGCAAAAAAATTGATTTAATTTTTATAAGCAATTGAAAATGAAAATTATGGAAATTTTAAAAAGCTTGATAAAAAGTATTTAGTAATGTTTATTTCAACATGTTTAGTCATCCGAAAACCGGGAAATTTCAAAAAAAATTATATTTGCAACAAATGTACATGAATTTCAAAAAAATTAATTATTGTCACTATACATTCAATTTCATTATTTATAAGTTCATAATTATTGATTTTTTTAGATAGCTAATTTGATGCGAGAAGGAAAAAAATTATCAGATTTTGAGAAACAAGTAATAATTCTGTTTAAGACGGAAAATTCTACATGAGGATTAATAAAATGTTCAAAGGTGTTACCTGATTTTTTTGAAAAGGTTATCAAACACCAATTTGATAATGCCGTTGCATGTTTTAAAGCAAATCCGTTACAAATTATCCGGAAAAAAAGAATAGAATCCCATAGCCGAATTTCTGTCGAGAAACGTGAAAATGTGAGTTCGTGTAGAAGATAGTGAATGGAAGCACTTGAGCCAGCGAGAAATATCCCGGGAACTGCAAATATTAAAAACAACCGTTTTTAATATCATTAAACAATATAAGCTGAAGTGCTGTAGAAGATTAAAGTGCAATTTCCTCACTCCACAGCATAAAATAATGCGTATGAATAAGACCCGGGCACTGGCTAATCGTTTTAGACAAATGGATGCTTGGAAGAAAGTGTGGTTCTCGGACGAAGCAAAGTTTTCATTGCAACCTCCTTTAAATCTACAAAATGAGAGAATTTACCATGAGGTTACCGTGAAAACCGATATACTCCATGAAGATCTACTGGTTGAATATGTCAAATTACAACCCTCTGTATTTTGTTATGGTGCAGTGTCCTTCTATGGAAAAACAGAACTTAGATTTATTGAAGGCAATGCTTCAGAACAAGAACATCTCCCTTGTTACAGAAGAAAAAGGAAAACGGTAAATCACAATATCTATTGTGACGAAATGTGTCCTCAAATGTTCAGAGATATAGAGAATGTTATGGAAGGTGAAGTATGGACATGGCAACAAGATGGGACAAAAGCTCACACTGTCAGGGCTACTAATGACTTTCTGAGAAAAGTTACTTCAGATTTCATCGAACCTGAACATTGGCCTTCATAAAGTCCAGATCTGAATGTGGTGGATTATTGTATTTGGAGTTTGTTACTGGCAGAGACACAGAAAAATCGTCCTCATATAAATACAATTGATGAACTGAAACTCACCTTACTATATGCTTGGAACAATATCTCACCAACCGCACTTCGAACGGCAACGGAAGCTTGGATCCCATAGTTAGGACGATGTCATGCTGTGCAAGGAAGTCATTTTGAACATTTATAAAATTCATGTATATTTGTTGTAAATATAAATTTTTTTGAAATTTCCCGGTTTTCGGATTTCACCCTGTATTTGTGAACAAAACTTTTCTTTAACGAATCTTAATAAAGTGCAACAAGATTAAGATTAAATGATTTTCATTTGAAAGCTGTGTTAAGAATAGGTACAGTTATAGAACCAGATATTTAAAAAATAATATGCGATGCAAGCCGTCACAATAATTTGTATTAGTTATTCTGCTAAATTGTAGTGTAATTTGTTCATAATAAAAGTTTCTTTATAACTAGATTGTATTTTTAACATTTCTTACTTTTAATATATTAACACAGTGACTCAATAGGGTTGTATTCTGAAGGGGCCTTTATCTTGGATACGTTTCAAAGTGGCTATCTACACTGGAAGGGAACTCCCATTTCCAATTTCAACAACCAGTTTTAAGTCACTGGGCTTACAATTGTACATTAGTTGGTCAGTAGGGTCGTTTCTCTAGAAAATTATCTTGTATTATATATTTAATAATAAAAATTTTAAATTAAGTTTACAATCTTAATTATGTGAAAAAAATTAAACAATCCAAGAATTACAATTCAGTGATTACAATTGTGATTTCATTAATATTTTATTTAAAATTTGTTTTTTATTTTAAAATTATTTCTATTATTATTCATTAACAACAGATCCGTGCAAAACATAACATTTACTTTTAACATAATTCATAACAGCAAATTAAAAAATAATAATCAGAAACATGAAAATAAATATTTTCATTATAATTAATTACTTAAATAATTTTAACCTTATTGAAATCTAAAGATATTTTAGAAAAATTACAAC
The DNA here is from genome assembly GCA_037834085.1 of Bipalium vagum. Taxonomy (NCBI): domain Eukaryota; kingdom Metazoa; phylum Platyhelminthes; order Tricladida; family Geoplanidae; genus Bipalium; species Bipalium vagum. The sequence goes on along the minus strand of JBBMKC010227213.1, from coordinate 19,123 downwards.
ATTTTCTAATAAAAAATATAAAGTTAATTCAAATTATGGAAATACACCTAGAAATTTTAGAAAATCCAATAATCTATATATTAATAAAATTGTATTAAGGTGTCATTCAATTCAAATTATATATAATTTATTTTTAATTCAATAAATTATTTGAATATTTTTAAAATTAAGGTGTTGGTATAAATAAGTTAAAAAATTATACTTACTAAATGAAAATATTTCAAAATATAAATTCATTTTATAATTTTACTTAATTAAATTAAATTATTATTTAGTAAGAGGAAGTTATTGTTTTAATAACCTATTTGATAAATAAAAAGAGCCAATCAGATTCTGTAAAGTGTGTGATCGCCATTTTGTTTTGCTATTCACTGATTCGCTTTATGACGGTTAGTATTGGTTTATATTTGGCTGCATAGTTTCAATATCTCATTTGTCTGTAGCTTCATTTTAAAAGTGCTCTTGTTTGTCTGCACTGATAAACATAAATGTATATAAATACTGAAATACAAGGATATTTTCTATTATTGGTTTCCATTATTTTCCAGTTTTTAGTTTATGTTATGCTATATGAATCCATAAAACATGCATACATTCTGTTGATTAAAAATGGAATTTGTGTATACGAATTTCATTTGTGGAATGTTTTAGGTACTCTTGTTTTTAATATTGTACGATCATCACATATTTGATAATATTAGCGAACTAATTAGTAACCTATGTATCAGTGAGATATATGGATTTATACCCATGTTGGGTTTGATTACAATGAAGTCTTAACTGTGGAAACTTATTGCATAGCTTATGTCCTAATGATAATATTAAGGTCATATCACCATCATATAAATGCGAAGCTATCTCACGAAACGAGCAAGAATGTTTTATATCCAAAAATAATGGTTTTATATTCTAATGTACTAAACTATTCGAATATTTTGAATATCTATACAGAACTTAGAATATGTCGTAATTCTATTTACTATCGTAAAGCTAAATGCAAATTAAACTAAAGATTATAGCGTTTATTTTTTAAAACTTGAAATAACATCAAACTTATTGTTTGTACCATTCAAAGAAAAGAATTATAATTTATCTTTTGGAAAAGTATGAAACCGCTTTGAATGTTAGGAAAGCTAATCAGATTATTATTATCGAACATGTTTTCTAATTTATTAAATAAGAGTAACATTTTTAATGATGTAGTTCATTTTCTTAACACGAACTAAGCCTTATTAAATGGAAATAGAAAATTCAATTTATTATGTTCTTCACTTTGTGAAAATTGATAATTTTCAATGTGTTAATTAAACGAGATTGCAAATCTGAGGTAGTACATGAAATTAATAATTGCACATTTAGATTAATTATTTTCAGTTATAAATTTTAAAATTGTTTATATATTTGATAAATACATTTTTTAGATGCTAGATTATACAGATGAATCATCTAGAGATAGTACTGATAGTTCAAAGTAAGAATATTTTTCCCGTAGGATTCAATAAATTAAAAGAATATTTTTTGTATAGTGAAAGTGAAATTGTTGTACCTAGCAAGACTCGACAACGTTCCGTAAGTTAATTTATAAAATCGATAATGATGAGCCTCATTAAAAAAATTTTCTCTAACAAAGTAAATGAGACGTGGTGTGCGCAGCGTTGGCTGCTTTTTTTGTGTTCCTTTCTATACCGTCGATCGATTTTATGTTTTATGCTAAAATGTTATCTGATTAAGCTGGGCTATTTATTTCAATAAAACAATAATTAAAACGAACATATTTAGTTATTAGATGATATCAAAGAAAATCCAGATTTATATACCACGAGACGATCGGAACGAAATCGCAAAGAACCATCACGATTCAATATTTTATCTGAACGTGAATCACATTCAAATCGATTAAGTCGAAAAATCTATTCGGCTTCATCTTCAGATGAAAACGATAAGGAAGAAGATGAAGAGTATGCGGACGATGGTGATGATGACGATTACGATGAAGATGAGATTTCGTATGAGCGGAAGAATAAAAATCATAGATACAAACAAAAGATGGAATTCCGTAAACGCACCACTGTCAGTTACAAAGAAATTGTCACCAGTGAGGAAGATTTTGAGGATTCTGATGAAAATAGTGGTCAACCAAAGAAAAAAATTCAGAAGTTGAGTAATAACACAAACGGATTCAGCAATGTTAAGTAATGTTCAATTTATCAAGATCATTTTTAGTTAATTCGCTTTTTTGTTAGAGATAATCCCCTTTTAAACAAACCGGTGATTTTAATACGAGGAGAGAAAATCGAACAAAAGTAATACGGTTTTTGAAATGGTAATCTTTAGTCATTTGTTTACAGCGAATGTTATGATGATCAGTCAATACCTGATTTTATTAACGAAGAATTGAATATTGTAGAAGACGTGTTAAATTACAGAATCGGTTTTGTGGGGAACACGGGGATAAATACCTCATATTACAAAAGGGTTTTTAAAAACCCGGCTTTCGGCAATGAAACAGGGAATCAAACGGAAAGAGAGCGACAATATTTGATAAAATGGAGAGAGTGGAGCCACATTCACAGTACGTGGGAATCGGAAACCAGCATTTTAAATTATCAAAATTTCGATGGAATAAAGAAAATATTGAAATTTAAAGAAACTCAAAAGCATAGAGATAATTGGAAGAAAAACCACGCTTCGCCAGAAGACCTCGATGCTGCTCAGTTTGAAGAAGAACGCAACGAAGCTCTTTTACAACAGAAAATGGAATGTGAGAGAATCATCGGCGCTCAAAGGAATAAAGACTCAGATTCGATAGATTATCTACTGAAATGGAAAACGTTGGATTATCGATATTCAACTTGGGAATCAGGAGATGTCATTGTCAAAAATTTGTTTCCAGATGCCATTGCTGAATTTGAAGAACGAAGCAGATCCGTCACAATTCCTAATCGCAAATGTGAAGCTTTGACAAGAAGGCCGAAATTTGTTCCTATTCGTGAGCAGCCGGACTATTTATGTATCGTTCCCGAAATGAAGCTGCGAGACTATCAACTGGATGGTATGAATTGGCTGGCTCATGCTTGGACAAGGGGGAACAGTGTCATCCTAGCCGATGAAATGGGACTAGGGAAAACTATTCAAACTATCGGATTCTTATCATATCTTTTTAATCAACACCAGATCCACGGCCCGTTTTTACTTGTAGTCCCGTTAAGTACGATTAGCAGTTGGCAAACTGAGTTCAATACATGGGCGCCGTATTTAAATGTGATAATCTATACTGGTGATGCGGTGTCGCGACAGGTTATTCGAGAGTGTGAGTGGTATTTTCCAAAAAAGAAAATGCTTAAATTCCATGTCTGCATTACAACATACGAATTATTACTGAAAGACAAGGATTGGTTGAATAAAATCTCATGGGCTTTTTTGGGTGTCGATGAAGCTCACAGATTGAAAAACGACGAAAGTCAATTGTATAATTCTTTAATAACATTTGATACCAACACGCGGTTGTTGATTACCGGTACTCCTGTTCACAATTCCCTAAGAGAACTCTGGGCCTTGCTTCACTTTATTATGCCAGATAAATTCAGTACTTGGCCTGATTTTGAAGAAAGATACAACATTAACAATGAAAACAGGGCCGTTGAAGTGGTTAGTGAATTATACAAGGTAATGGAACCATTTCTTTTGAGAAGAACAAAAAAGGATGTTGAAAAATCATTACCATCTAAAAGTGAGCAAATTATAAGAGTTCCAATGTGTCGGAAACAAGCTGAACTATATAAATTGATATTAACTAAAAATTATGAAGCTCTTTCTAAGGAGACCAGAGGACATACATCCACTTTCCTAAATATTGTCATGGAATTGAAAAAGTGTTGTAATCATGTACAGTTGGTGAATCCTATTGACGAGGACACGGAGTTCAAGATGAATCTCGAGACTCGATTAAGGTATTATATTAAATCGAGTGGCAAAATGATGTTGCTGGACAAATTGTTATTCGAATTGAAAGAAAAGGGTCACAGGGTCCTAATCTTTAGTCAAATGGTCAGAATGTTAGATATCATATCAGACTATTTGGTTTTGCGCGGTTGGGGATTTCAACGATTAGATGGTTCGATCAAAGGAAGTGTTAGAAAGCAAGCGATTGATCACTTCAATGCAGAGGGGTCTACAGATTTTTGTTTCCTCTTGTCCACTCGAGCTGGTGGCTTGGGAATAAATCTTGCTACCGCCGACACTGTGATAATTTTCGATTCAGATTGGAATCCACAAAATGATCTACAAGCTATGGCCAGGGCCCACCGAATTGGTCAGAAAAAACAAGTTTCAGTTTATCGATTTGTCATTAAAAATTCTATTGAAGAAAAAATTATTGAATGTGCCAAACGGAAAATGGTTCTTGATCATTTGGTTATTCAGCGAATGGACTCAGCCTTACATCGTAAAACAGATGCCAATAAAAACCAACCGTTTAGTAAAGATGAGTTAAACGAAATATTGAAGTTTGGAGCGGCAGATTTATTTAACCAAGATGAAGAATTGGATGAAGAGCAAGAGTTAAATATCCATGATATTTTGCAAAGAGCAGAAACCCGAGATAACGATGAAGAGAGTCACAATCCAGCCAATGACTTGTTGTCAGCGTTTAAAGTTGTAAATATAACGGAAAGCGCCGAGGATGAAGATATAGTCTACATTGGACATAAGGGAAAGCCAAAGTTATGGAGTGATATAGTTCCTTTGGATATCCGTGAAAAAATCAAGGAGGACGAGCACCAAAAAGCTCTTTTAGAATTGGAATTAGGACCAAGACAACGGAAGAAAGTAAAAGCTTACCAAGTTGGACAACCAAACAGTACTAGTGAGGAAAGTAGTGATGATGATGATGTTTATGATGGAAAAGACTCGTCCGGCAAATTAACGGACAGGGAAATAAAATCCATTATTAAAGTTATGAAAAAGTTTCCCCGGCCCCTGGAAAGAGTTCAATCGATTATGGTTGAAGCGGAAATTATTGATCGAAGTGACAAGGAGGTGTATGATGTGATTAAACAAATCATTATCGGCTGTCAGAATATTATGGGTGAATGCGATACAGAAGAAAAGAAAAACAAAGCCATATTTCGACTTCGAAAGATAGTAATAAATGTGAAAAATATGTTGCAATCAATAGAAGACCTCGATATTTTGCATACAATCTTACCGAAAAGTAAAGAGGAGAGAATCAAATTCGAATTGCCTTTTGAAACGAAATTAGCCAATTGGTCTTGTATGTGGGAAACTGATGATGATGCTCGTTTGCTGGTTGGTGTCTTTGAGAGGGGACTGGATAATTGGGAAGCGATTAAAATGGATCCCGATTTGAAATTGACAAGCAAAATTCTTCCGTCTTCATTGACTGAAAGGCCTCAAGCCAGTCATTTGAAAACGCGCGTGGAATATCTTTTGAAAAAGTTGAGGGATTCAAAAAATTTAATAAAATCTGAAAATGCCACCGGTGTTACAGCCACCAATGCGACGAGTGCACCGAGAAAAATCGCCAAACCTTCCACTAAATCTGACAATGCAAAAAAGTCAAAAATTAAAACCAAAGTTAATCACGCTCCCAACCCGAAATCTGCGGAATTTGTAGAGTCCAGTGATAACAGTAGTAATCAGTCTACCAATCAGAAGAATAAAACAAAAGTTAAAAATAAAATCAAGTCGAAATCATTTACTGAAAATCAAAAACAACATCGTGAGGTTAAGTCTCGCGATATCAACGACAGTGGTTCCAATGATCCTGAGAAATTATTTTATGAAATGCAAGGTCCTCTTTTCGATAAGTGCACAAAGAAAATGAAGCCAATCAAATCGAAGTTAAAGTTTTTGGAGGATTTACAGAGGCGGAATATTAGTCGTTTAAAAATCGATGATAAACAATTAAGCGATTGTTTGTTGGGAATAGGTAATCACATTAGAAGCGTCATTTTGAATTTTGACAATGATGACGAGAAAAGACAATGGAGAAATTATCTATGGTCCTTTGTAAGTTTCTTTTTCGATGTGTTTCCCAAAGAAACATTGCATAGAATCTATAAAGCCGCCTATAAAAAATCATCAGAATCACACAAGTCATCGAGTTCCAAAAATTTTAATAAAGTGAACAATTCCAACTTCAACAATGACAGTTACAGTAAATCTATGGACAATTCAAAATTTCAGTCAGATAATAATAATAAGGTAAAATGTAACTTCGAAGCCCGTTCTTATCAAGAGTATATTAAAATGAAAAATTGGAATGGGTCTGATCCTATCAAATCGTCAGGTTCAAGCAATAGTTATAATCGGTAAGCTGTTGTCAATTTTTGGTTAATTTTATTGATTGTCTATATTATTAGTGATAAAAAACCTTACGACAGACCGTCGAATAATTATAATGACAAGAGAAATAAATCTTTCAAATCATCTTATCATGACAGAAACGAAAAACCTGATTTCGATCGAAGTCGAAAGTCGGGCGGTTCTTCTTCCTACAGTCGAAACAGTGACACGAGCGAGTTCAATTCCAAATCAGGATGTTATTTCAATCGTGATCCTCGTCTTTCCAAATCAACGATAACTTGAAAAATTGCCTTATCTTTTTAATGCATTTTATTTCTTAGACCAAATATTGTGTATAGATTTGTATATTAAATGAAGAATCCTGTTAAATATATGATTTTTCATAATTAACTTGTTAGGCTTGTTAACTTTTTTTGATATATCGTGATTTTAATTTGCACAAGGTTCACTTTTTGTTGATATTTGTGATATGATTTATTGTTTCACTTTAAAAATTAATAGGAAAAACATGAATGGTAATCAATTTTAATTTATTCTATTTGAATGCTTTTAGGTTTTATTTAAACAGAATCAATAGCTAGGAATTTCCAAGTTATTAAAAGTTGTAGATAAAGATAATTTACTAGTAAATTGATAATTCGATAATTGCAAAATTTGATAAATCAATTATTTTCAGTTATCAAATTATACAAGAAAAGTAATAAAAATCCATGGAAAGGTAAATTTTAGAAAAATTTATCGCTCAGATATCTTCTATCTTATTCAGATAGATTGATACAAAATTGATGGCATATATTGCATTTAACTTTCCCTAGTAATCATGTATAGAACATGTGTCATATTAATTCTGTAGGTTACTGAATAATTGCGTAAAAAAACATTTAAGTTATTGAAGTTAAAAAATTATTAGCTATCAAAGATGCTTTCCTTTTTTTGAGAATGAATTAATTTGTGAATATACTGACAGTTGACCGAAAGGAGCTGGGCAATGTTTAGGGATCGGAATTAAAATAGGCACAACTAATTGTTATTTTATTATTTTACATTTATTAATATTCAGGTAAATATTAACCATCTTTCTTGATTCAAAATTACAAAATAATGGTCAATTCGAAAAAAGAATTTCGTAATAGAAATCAATTTATTCACAACAAAAATCACTTAAAAATATTGTTCAATTCAATCCTTCGTTTGCTTTTTCTTTTCGTTGTCACCGTCTCTCTATCATTTTGTTTCTCCTCGTTTAACTCTAATTTTTTTTCTCTTTTGGTTGACATTTTTGTTTTTCGTTCGTTTCTGTTCTCGGTTTGAATTATAATTCAAGATTTGGTAAAACAGTATCAGAATAGATATGATAAGAACTGAATTTTTAATATTTTTACTAATTTTAGATATCTTTCTTAAATTCCAGAACAAACGGCGATGATTCATTGTTGCAATCGAGAATATACTGTCAATTAAATATATTCCTGTTGTTTTCCTTTTATAAAGTAGATCACAAATGAATGATAAGTAAACGTTCACCAAAGTCTCACAATATTGAACACTCCTACTCATATATCTCCCGAAACCATTTAAGTCTAATGACAATATAGGAACAGTTTTGTGATAAAAATTGTTAAATTCCATGTTATTTGATTTTTAAGGGTTGCTATGGAAAACAAGCAAAACATAACAAACAAAACACAACAAATTTAGTTTTTACAATTTTTTGGGTTTGAATAAAAATATAATTTTGAATTTTTATTAGAAATATATTTTTTTTATGAGCACTTAATTTGCTATCTAAGCAAACGGTTTCTCTAAGATTAGGGACAAAGTTTGTGATTTAGAAGCTTTACTATATTTATAATAATAAACAACAGAACTAAGCTTTATAGAAAACTTAAAAGATGTGAGAACTATGTCAATTAATTAAATGAAATTATGAAGGCGATTAGTGTAGATATTTTGAATTTTTATAATTAAAGAAACATTAATTCGATATTACAATGAACAGAAATCAACATTTTAAAATCCAACAAGGAAAGGGAAACTAATTTTCGGTCCTAAGCGAAGTCAAGTATTTTCGTGTAGTGGAGGTAATTAAAATCTGTAAACAAAAGGTCATAAAAGTTTTTGGACCAGGCAGGAAAATCAATAATATGAAACGTGGTATTTACTATGACCATTAAAGTCTGTCAGCGTAGGAGTTCCACATTTTCTAAATCAATGTAACGCTATATTGTTAAACGTAATTTTTGACTGAAATGAAAAATTTATTTACTTTGTAAAAACCATAACATTTTATCTTGGATTCATTTCGACAATAAAAATTATTTTAAATTCATTTACATCTTACATCCTTACCTTTATATATTAAATCATCACCCAGGAAGTTTTCATTTCGACAAGCATTGGAAATTCTTTACGATCGGAAAATAGTGAGATACGATGAAGGAAAAAATTCGATATATGTACTCATTAGCAACGTAAATGTGGAATATTTTTTAGAATAAGAGTTGAGTAAAAGGTAAAATAAGAATGCAAGAAGATTCAGCTTATTGTATTTTTTAGAGCAGAGCTGGGGGTTATATAATTGTCACTTTTTCATAAAGATAAAAATGTCATCATTTATTTTCATATGATCACCAATCTAAAGTCTGAAATCAGAGTTTAATTATAATGGAATCTCTCAATTGTGTGAGGGTCACTCAGAATCGATGTTTTTATACAATTAAGTATTATTATTAATTAAAATTTATTAAAATTAAAATATGATATGTGAAGGAATATGATCTGCGTTAGGAATCATTAAAATAGAAATTTTTTTGATATAGTTTTACTTTTTATAATGTTTTGCAATGACTTAGCCAAATTATTTATTTTTTTCATATTTTGGTTCTCTCCATGTCAAAAAAAAATAATTATTGTAGCCTTTATTATTTATTAACACCACCGATAATTATGTAGGGGTTCATAAAAAATTTCGTTTTTAAAAAAAATAATTAGCGACACAAAATTGCACAGTAATGATATATTTATGTACTGTAATAATATTTAAATAATATTGTTTTTTAAAAACGACATTTCTTATGGTCCCATCTATATTTATAACATTTAAATCAATAAAAAATAATATCAAAACCTCTTTGATACTAAAGCTGGTGGTATGATGATTGCAAACAATGAAAAAACTTGAGAAATGATAATATCTGTTACTACAAACTGCGTGGTTTCATATACTTAAGCTTGTTGATTCTTAAAGAATATAAAATAAACTTTATTTTTATTTAATTATTTTTTGTGAAGTGCTCGAAAATCACGAGGCTGAACACCCTTCGTATTTATGTTAACGTTTCACAATATAAATAAAAATTAAGTCAATTTTTATGTACAACTTAAGTCGTCGATAAAATTTTTCTATTTTATTTGATTTTAGTTGTCACTTATTATTTCTTTTTTATAGGTTTTATCATATACTTCGAATAATTCTTCTATTGAGTTTTTTTATTGGGTTATGATTTTTTTTAAGACCATGTGTTTTCACTCTAATAATGATTTATCGTTTTCAGATTGTCTTTTTTAAGACTCTGCTTTTATCCATAATAGTTTCTTGTCATCTGGTTTTAAAAATTAAAACATTATTTTAGAAAACTGGTGAATTATGAATTACCTATTATGGTGTCCTAAAAAAATTGAGCTTTTTAATGCAGGGTCTTCCAAAAGAAGCTTTACTACTTTAAGTCGCTATTTCTCTCTACATAAAAATTAAAAAGCCAAGTAATTTTATTTATACCTTTATTTTAACACATATATTACAAAAATTTATAATTTAAATATGATGTCATTAAAATGACCGCCTCTGACAGCCTTACAAGTTTGGGGTATTTTTATGGAAGATTGCATAACTTTTTGGCATAAGTCAATTGAGATCATAGCGATTTGTTTCGAAATGTTGTCTTTGAGTTGTGTAATTGTTTTTGGTTGATTAATAAAAAAATTATCTTTTAGATATCCCCATAAGAAATAGTCTGGAGCCGTCAAATCGTGAGATCTGGGAGGTCAATCAACATCACCGAAACGTGAGATCACACCAGATGGAACATTTTCGTGTAATAATCCAATTGTTTTCCAATTTGTATGGGATGTGGCACCATCTTGCTGAAAGTAAATATTCTCTACATTAAAACAGACAACGCTTAAGGAATGTTTCTATAATGTGTCGATATCTCTCTCCCGTTACTGTAACTGTTTTACCTGCAGCATTTTCGAAAAAGTATGGACAAATTATCTCTTGCCCATATTCCACACCATACAGTAACTTTTGGCGAATATCATGCTTCTTCCTTCAAAACATAGGGTTGCTTTGTTGCCCAAATTCGACAATTTTGTTTATTAAAAACACCTTCCCTCAAATGAAAATGACTTTCATCAGTCATAATGATTTTTTTCCAAAATTGAGGATCCGCAATTGATTTTTCTAACAACCAATTACAATAATCCAGGTGACTTTGGTGGTTTGATTCTTTAAGCTTCTGAACTACGGTAAGCTTATAGGTTTTCATATGGAAATCTTCATGCATTATCCCCGACAAACTGGATTTTGAGAGGTTTAATTCTAGTGCTCTATGACTGATTGAGGTGCATTTATTGTCTTCAATGCTTTCTCGTGTACTTGCCATATTTTCAGGTATACTCGCAGATCAAGGTTGTCCAGATTTTGGTCTATCTTGTTATAAATATTTACATTAAAGACACTTCTTGTAAAAGTTTAATCCTTTTTAAAATTCAGATGCGTGATGAAAAAGACGATGGAAGATTAGAACACACCTGAATCATGGAAGAGAATCACTTGTATTATGATGATTTGAGCCGGTTATCAAAATAAGGAAATTATGACTGATGTTCAATGCTCTCTAAACACTATGAAAATAATTTGGTATGAACTTGAGAAGTGCAGTGGAGACTACGAGGCTGTGACAGCAAGAAGGGAAACATAGCAAACGATCCGAATGCGCTCAGGTTGCTGATTTCAAGGATAATCTGCAAAAGATAGTGTAGAAGGAATTCGGGCTGTGTCGTGTAAATTATAAAGCTTGCACTCAAAAACCTTCGTTGCTATTCATACAAGCGTCGCATTCGTCAATTTTTTACTCAAAAGTCATGGATGATCGTCTGAAAATAGAGAAGAAACTTCTGAACAAATTAAAACGTGCTGCTGAAGCACTGGTTCCTTTTGGATGAAAAAAACTTTTGCCAGTATAAAAAAAAGATGGTTTGCACATAGTGTGAACGATACTCCTTGAATCATGCACACTAATTTTCCCCAAACTGTCATTTTTATCGGATGTCTCCTGTGAGAGTGATGTGAGGCCTCAGTAAGTATTAATATACGATATACTTGCAACCTGATCAGATAATAATAATCCTGTTGACCACAATCAGCAACAATTGCTTAAGTTAAGTGGTGCATTAAAAGAAAAACGACCATATTTACATGAAAAACCTAAAGTCATTTTTTTCATGATAACGCTCGGCCTCATTTTTCAAAAACCGGTAAAGGAGAAGTTGGATGTACTTGATTGGGATGTCCTTATAATCCGCTGTATTACTTGCTTAGACCGATGGCACATTATCTCTCTGAAGTCAACAATTTCAAGGATGTCAAAAATTTGATTAATGAGTGTATCGTATTGAAGCAAGAAGTATTTTTTGACGGTGTTCATAGACTACATAAATGGACCAAAGTTATAAATGGAAATTACTTTGAATAAAAAATTATTTCGTTTTGTTGAAAAATAAAAAATAATAAAAAGGAATACATTAAAAAATGACAGAAAATTATTCTGCAAAATTTATATAATTAATAGTTTTTAATCCGATAGAGTTAAAAGATTCAGTCAATATTTATTCCACATCATTGTTTCAAACATGAAAATTTTTTTATTTATATTATTTATTTATAAATATTTTCCGAAATGAATATTTTTTATAGTTAAACTTTCAATTTCAGTTTTAAGATATATAAACGCGTTTATTAATTTTTTTTACTGTTTCTTCACTTAATAATGTATGGTAAAATACTTTCACACTATTTTAAACAAGAAAATTGGCCAATAAAAAAATAATAATAAACAAATCGAAAATATTTAAAATATCAATTAATTATGCATTGAAAATAACAATGATTACACACGAAAAATAATATTATTAGACATATTTCATATCAAAATATAAACGATGCCACCGGATTGTCCAAATGGATGTTTTTCAATTTGCATTTATAATTTATAATTTTGGAATTTGAAATTATTTTTACTATTTTAGAATTATTTAGAATAAATCATTTTCTTCATATTGCAAAATGGAGCTTCAATTAAAACAACAGATACAATGAGATTTTATTTGAATGTAGGTAAGGTTGTATTTTTATTAAAAATTTATTAATTAAATTTTTGCGAAAACGATTACGTTTTTATATTTATCGAATTTTGTTGTAATATTGTTTAAATATATCAATTTTTAAATATTGAATAAATAAAAACAAATTGAAACTTTTATTTGGGTGTATATAAAAAAATTCTTTAAAGTTTGGTTTACTTTATATTTACACATAGGTTAGGTTCTTAAATTCATGATAACCAAAAGGAAAATAGACTGATATTTTTCAATAGTTCAAATGAAGCATAAGAGCACCTGCAATAGGTTCTGGGGTCGAAATAAAAATTTCAAAGATAAAAAATACGACAGTGGATCAAAATTAAATTGGATATAGCTATACGGTAAAGTAGATAATGCTAAGGATTTGATGGTCACAAGGGGATCTGACTTTTATCAGCTTCTACGAAGAAATGAAACAATTAAGGTAAAAAAAATGCGTCCAGTAAATCAACGATTTGTACTAGAAATCTTAACATCAAAGTCCGGCATTGTCAACTGAAAAAGATCAAACTTTCTTTACGACAAATCAAGACCGAATGAATTGAAAATATTGCAAAAGTTGTAAAATCTTGTTATGGGATCTTTAAAAATCTTTATTCCTTATTGAATAAGGACTATCATTTTTTTCCAAGAATGGCTGATTTCCTTCTGATAAAAATTTTTCAGAAACCGATTTGATGTTAAGATTACCTTTAACGCATTTGATGACCTTCAGAAATATTGATTCTTATTCCTCAGAATAAATAAACTTGTTTTCAGTTGAAAGAATATGTAAAATCTAATGACTTATATTTCAATTAGTAAAGCATTATTAAGTATGTCCCAACAGTTTATAAACCAAATGTAAAAAAGTGCAATTCTTTTGCACAAACCTAATATTTAATTTTAATTAATTTTGCGTCACATTTCTAAATGTTACTTTTTCCAATTTGTAAAATGATAAATAGCGTCCAATTTTTAAAAAAGCATTTAAATTGAAATAATTAATTTTATCACTGAAAACCAGTACGAAAAATATTTTCGAAATATTAACAAGATGAAAAAAAATCTGATTTTATAATTAGCTTTTTTTATTTCGTCTAAAAATAGACTGCAAAATATTCAACATTAGGCATTCATTTACAGATTCAATAACATTAGACATACACACACATACATTCAATAACACACGCCATGACCGAATTGGGCAAAATATGTGTGTATATGTGCTTTTGTGTAAGTGGGCGTGTGTTTTGCATTAAGTAACCATCGGTAAGCATATAAAATATTTATTTGTGTTTTCATGCATTAAATAAAAATTAATAGACTTCTTTACTCTCTAAGGATAGATTTTTCATTTTTGAAACGGATTTCGGTTTTCACGGACAAAGGATAAATTGATTTCATTATATTTTGTTTGATTGTTATATTTTACCAACTGGAAATGATTGTAATTGAAAAGAAGTCTCACCAGAACAAGGAAATAACCAAACTCGGCGGAACAATTTGTGACAAATCCGGAAATCGGATGGACGTCAACCTTTGGTTTCGACATAAAAACGACGCTGTTTTTTGTAAGTATAAATATTTTATTTTTTAAAATTTTTTATTTTATTTTTTAAAATACTGTAGTATAATTTAAACAAAAATTTAATTTAATTTTAAAAACAATAAAAGTGAAACAAGAATAAAAATATAAAGTTAGTAATAGTAATATGGAACACGATGATAATAAAATAAACAAGAATAATATTTAATAATAGTAATAATATTATATTCTAAAGAAAATAATACTTACGAAGATATTAAAAAAGATAATAATATTATAATAACTTTAATAAATTTAATTACTTTCAATATTACTTTAAATTTAAAAAAAATAAATAAAATTAAAAAGTTTTTTTCTACAAACAGAATTTTTTATTAAGTTTTTTATGACATGCTTTATGTTTTGCGTACAATATCAGCTGTTTCAATATTCTGTATCAAAGACTGTAATCGTAAGGAAGATACATTAATGCTGATTTTATTGAAGATTTCTAACGGTAGGGAAATGATAGACAATATATACAAAGCAATTTTCCAAGTTAAATAAAGAGATTTACATCAGTTTATCTTAAGATGAGGGGAAGTAGTTCAGGTGGGGAATTTTTGTAAAAAATATTTTCTATTTCGAAATTTATTGATAACCATTTCACTAAAAATCAGAAAAGTATAAAATTCACAACAAGAATAATAATAAAAATAATTTTATCATATAATAGCCTAACTTTTAAAAAAAGATATTAAAAATTTTTCATCAATCTTTCAGTTTTTTTTACCATGGTTCTCTAAAATTATAATGGAATTTTTTTGTAAAAGTTTTGGTTACCTTTCTAATTATAATATCATATGTCGCAATTATTATATCAAATTCAGACAAGGTATGCGATAAAAATAATTAAATCTTTATTTAAGAGATTTTATTTCTTTTCTATTATATTATATATTTATAATTGTAGATAAATAAACAGTTTGATATTGTCAAAAATATGTGATTTTTAAGAATAACTTTATTCTTGTTTGTTTTAATGGAAAATAATTATATTTTAAGTTTTTACATTTTTTTAAACGTATTTAAGTATTTTATTATATTAATATTTCTTTAAAAAAACACTAATAGGCTCACCACACTCTAACGAATACATTTGGCAGTTATTAATTTAAAAAAAAAATACATAATATATAATAAAATATAAAATATAAAATATAAAATATAAAATATAAAATATAAAACTAAAAATATAAAATAAAAAATAAAAAATAAAAATAAAAATAAAAAGTAAAAAATAAAAAATAAAAAATAAAAAATAAAAAATAAAAAATAAAAAATAAAAAATTTGATATTTAATAACATTATGAGCCTGAAATAAATTATTTTAAAAGCTTTTAATTTTTTAATGGTTTTTTTTACTCATTCATACATTTTATAATTGAATTAAAACAAAATCAATGTTTTCTTCAAAAAAACTTTTTATAGTTGAAAAAATCAATTGAAAGTATTTTATCTTATTTATATTTACTTCTTCATTTTAACAATAAACATTATTTTATTATTATAAATTCAAAATACAATTTAATTTTTTATTATTGTTATAAAAAGAATTTAATAAAAAGAATTTAAAAATTCAAATTTGACTTTTGCTATCAAAAACGATTTTCAGAATTTTCTTTTAATGTCAGACCAAATTCTTGAAAGAAATAATCAAATTTCTTTCTAAATTTATCACTGTATTATTTCTATTTAAAATATTTGTTGACGTAGGTCATGAATTCTGATTACAATTGTGGTATTTCTGTAACGTGTTTGATCAACAATGGATTTCAATTTCAAATTGTGACATAATTATTGACAATAATTATACGTCTCACCAAAGAGATCCCCTGAACACCTTAACATATCTAGAATATTTACATTTTTTCAAGACATGTCGAGTGAAAAAATTTATTTACTGTTCCCACATTGATGAGAATCAAAGAAGGACAATATTTTTTTATTTTTTTTTCTAAATATTCAATCTGTTCTCTAAAGTGTATAAATTTTGGCATTTCTATCAAATCCATAGATCCATCTCTGAGAATAATAATAAGATAGGATGATCATGATTGGACAGTTCAAATATTGTAAAACATAAAGCGCATTTAAGAATTTTTGATATCATCTAAAAATAATAAATATTAAAAAAAAGTAAGTTATTTTTTATAAATAGGAATAATTTTGTGGCTCAGAATTTCAGCATTTATAAAATTCGATTTTACAAAATCAATAGATATAAATAAAATAATTTTTTTAAAATAATAATTTTTATATTGATATGTTTGTTCCCATTTGAATGTCTCAATAAAATTTAGATATTGATAGTGTTGGCAGAGTACATGGCCCTATGGGTAAGGGGTACTCCAACCAAGTTGGTTCGACTGAGAAATCAAACGAAGATAATGCAAATAGGAGAGATCAAGGCGTGAGTATGAACATAGCTGGTATTTCCGAGGTTAGTACCTTTTCGGGAGATTCTTAAGATGAATATTTTATAAATATTTCAAAATTATCTCAAAAATTATTTAAATAAAAAGGTTAATTAAATTGAATTTATTATTAATAATAAGGACCTTCATAAACATCATTTCTTATTATTTTATTTGATATATTTCTTCTTTATCATTTATTTATTTTGAAATGTACTGTAATTAAGGGATTTTCTGAGACTGCATTATGAAACTTGACCTCTTTCATGTTCTTTTCTTATTCTTTGATCATTTCATACCAATAAGAAATCCAGTACTCATTATAATTTCGAAAAACATTGATTTTTTGTCTAATTACATGATTAATTATAATTATAATTAATAATAATTATAGTTATAATTAAACTTTCAAAAGCCTGGTACCCGTGATTGGTGAAAAGTACGAAAAAAATAAAAAGGATTTGCTGAGTTTAATTTGTGAAATAAAAGGTCAACAATAATTTGATGTCAATTTAACATTTAAATTAATTTTACAAAATATAATAATAAATAATATTTTGAAAAACCATAAATAAAAAGACAATCAAAGAAAACAGCAGCATCTTTAGAGCCTTTCAATTTGATAATTAATTAATTAATTAATTTAATATTAAAAGTTAATTTTCACTGAAGAATAAAATTCCTCAGGGTGTTTTTTGAAATCCAATAGAAAAAAATAAATAGAATGAAATAGATAAATATTTATTCACTTTTGCTTAGGACATATTTTGAAATTATGTAATAATAAATAAATGAATATAATATTTATAAACAAAAGTAAGAATTAAAAATAACCTAACAAATGTACGATCTTTTCAAAATCCTTCAAATAAAATTCTTTTGCAGAAATTCTTTAAAAGATTTGAATGTTAATGAAGAAACAGACCAAATTTTGTGAATCTGTTACTAAGGTCGTTTCGTAAGCCATGGAATTTTGAAAAATGTGATTTGTGAAGCTTTTGGACATTCAGGATCAACTTGAACAATTTATTTATGCTGTTCTGGGTCACTCATTCGAATGTTTTATTGAAAATAAAAGATAAACATTTTCAACTTGAAATGTTAAGATATTTAGAATTACAAAGGGTTGCTCTGAGATTTAAAAAAGAACACAAATGACTTCAATAGATAACACGAATATTGCCTTTTGAAAATATGTTTATCAACAACCATACATTGATTTACGCAGTTTACATTTTACCTCCAGACTCTGATTATTATTTTATTAATTAGTTAGAATTAGTAGAAATCTTTTAGATTTCATGAAATCTACAGAAGTCATCAGGTGAGACTATTCTCCAACAGGAATAATTTATTTTAGCAGAATAACAAGAAAGCTGAAAAGGAAAACCAAATTTAATTGGTTCACGGATAGTAAAGCACGAACTTCACAAAGTATCTACGATAATTGGAGTGGTCAAAGTCCCGGATTTGGCAGCAACCGTTTGACAGACTTACACTGTGGTGACTTGTATTCTTAAAATTAAGAATTTCACCGTAGATCGTTCTTTTTTCACATGCCTCATCACTGATCAGTCCTCATTTGTAGGACTTGAATTTTTCAATTATAACAAATGTTAAATGTTTTTAAAATTAAATAAAATTAAGTCACTTCGCAAATCTTAATTTAAAGCACTTAAGTAATTTTAAAGGTTGGGATATTCAAATTGCCTGGTAGATGGCAGAAGGTTTTGAAACAAAAAGGACAATACATCATTGATTAAAATATATATTACTAATACAACTTTTGGTTTTACTTTTTGATAAAAAATGCGAAGTGACTTTCCGAACAACTCATTATTACAACCCATTTATCAATAACAAAGTCTATTTTTTTATATTTATTATTTATTAATAGTAACTTGAATTATTATGATTTATTAACTGTTTCATTAATTTTATTAAATATTATTATTATTATTATTATTATTATTATTATTATTATTATTATGACTTTATTACAGAGTCTATAAAAATTTTCAAAGTAAATAACATGTACGCATAATTATGTAAGAATATTTTTTATTCAATACATAAATAATTGATTATTGATAATAAATAATCAATACATAAAAATGATTTTGCAGATCACTAAAGTATGGTTAATGTTCACTCATTGAACAGCTCAATTTCTTCCTTCTTAGGATTTCGATTTGATATTTTTGTTCCTTCGTCAAACTCACCTTTGTAAGGCAATTATTGTCAGATGATGGGAGATTTTACAGAGACATTAGAAGGACAAAGAGCACCAATTCACTAAAGTGCAAAACTTATGAAAAATTTTATTAATTATATTATTATATTATTATATTATTATTATATTATTATATTATTATATTATTATATTATT
>JBBMKC010227212.1:0-33392 GCA_037834085.1 Bipalium vagum | reverse complement strand
AATAACGTAGTTACTAAAATTAAAAAATACAAAAATAAATTACTAAAAACAAAAAAAAAGATATAAAAATTAAAAATAGTGTAAAAAATATAATAAGTGTATATTTAGCAATTAATAATAAGTAAAAATAAATTTTAATATAAATAAAATAATATACAAGCCCTGTAAATTAGAAAAAAGGCAGAAACAAAAAGACATTAATTAAACGAGATAACTACGTTATTATCGACAAGTAATCATTCGATCTGACTTCAACCATCAATCATCAAGATCTATATTTTGAGCTGATGTGGAGCATCCCACAATAGACATTTTTTAACATTTACAATATCTAATTTTTCTGTTTACTAATTTTTATTTGATTAAAAAATGTTATGATTTTAATAAACATTTTTAATTCTGTTTTTACTTTGTAAAGCTTTGTGGCTGATTATCAGAAGACTTTCTCTTAATTATTATTATTAAAATTTCTGTGAAAATATAAAATAAAAAAAAAATAATAAAAATAAAAAATATAAAATTTAGTAGCCTTAGTGACCTAAAAGCCCTATTGAGTTTTACAAAATCATCCTTCCTTTTAGGAACTTAACACTGACATCAACCATCAATTATTCAAGAACCAGCATCAATGTATCCTATAAAAACAGTAGAACCAGTTGCCACGTTAGAAACAAATTCTACCTACGATCAGTTCATACTCAAATCCAGATTTAATTCGCAACTACCTACGATCAGTCTACACTCCAATCCTGATTTTTATTTATTCCCTATTAAATAAAGTTTATTTTTATTTTATTCTAAACAATTTTTTCAATTCGTTTTATAATAAAATCATTTATTACTTGTCTTATAGTTAAGACAAAGCTTTAACTTAACTGAATTTGATTTTTCGTACTTTTAAATTATAAGAATTTCCAAATCGATTTTTAATATAATTGTCATTACTTGTCTTATAATTAGGACAAAGTTTTTAAATCATTTTTAGTTAAAGCTTTAACTCAATTTTTAATCAGACTTGTTTTGTAGACTAAACAAGATTTGATTTTAATAACATAAATAAATAAATACTCAGACCAGGATTTGAGAATCATCTAATTTTTTACTTTCCCATTCCTTTTTCTGTTTCTGTTTTCTTGTTTTTAACTCACACGCTAAGTAGGGCGATGAGTTAAATTGTTTTTCCTATTCGAGGACCTCTGAGCCTAAGAGCGAGAGGGCTGTTTAACCCCAAACTAAAAGCTAACCCTAAAATAATAATTCTCCATAAAATACATCAAGGACGATCACTCGCGTTTTTAAAATTCCTTTTTGATATAAAATATAATTTTGAAAAAATTGATTTCGATTTAGTCATTCGATCCAAGCACTATTATTTTATATATTTTCCCAACAATAATATAAAGCAACCTTCGCCGTTAAGACCTAATAAGCTCCATCATCTATAACCATTAGGATCTTAACAGTTGTATTATTGGGTTATTTATTTATTATTTTCATAACTACAATAGCTCTGAGTCAATTTCTTGCTTTGAATTCTCCACACAACTAGTGTTCCAGATGATTGTCTGATAAATTTAGTACATGAACCCCCTTGCCTTACATATGTTGACGATGTATGTAACCAATATGAAAAAATTATTTAGATTATGACTAATCCAATTGCGTCAAAATTGGTGTGCAAGTTCAGAATCCTTATATCTGGGAATATTTAATACATCAATAGTCTTTAAAACCATTCTATATATATAAAGGGTTCAAAATGCCTTATATTTTTAATTTAAGCATTTTATAAATGTTAAGGTTGTCATGTTTTACTCTGAAAAGCTTTGTCTGTTAAACGATCCATTTTACCTCATACAAACAATAGCAAAATACCTTGTTACCATTCGCTGATTTACTTAGCTCTATAGTACTATTACAGAATGAGCCTCCTAATAGATTTTAAATTAATTTAGAATCTGTCTCCAGAAGATTCAAACACTTCACAATAAAATTCAACACTGTTAGTCCTGGTCTGGTCACCATGTTAGTCACTGCTACGTTATCAACACGTTCTGAATTCATAAAGTCAAGATTGAGTATAATGTTTATTCTATGAAAAAAATTGAATAAGTGTTTTATTTGTATTATTTATTTTAACAAATTAATTATCTAAAATTTTTATTAATATTAACTTAACTTTTTAATTTTGAAAATGAAAACTTTATATTTATTAAAATTTTTTCAAAACATTTATTTTACATTAAGGATTAAATCTTAATATATTACAGTAAAATTTATTTTAAAAATATTTATAAATTATTTTTTATTTTTAATATTAATTAAAATTTTAATCCTTACAAACGCAAAAATAAATGAATACGTTTTATTCCGATTAAAATATATTTGTTTGTGTAACAAATACCAACTGATCTCTTATGTCATTTAAAATTTGTGGAGTTCCTGAAGTTAAGCTTCTGGATAGTTCTGGGTTTATTAGATTGCATCTAATTTTTCAGGTAGCTTAGAAAGAAAGTTACGTGCATTTAGGTCAGGTAAACGTGCAGGCTATTGAAAATCTGAATCTCACGAAATTATTAGCTTTACAAAAACTGCTTCAGAATTCTGCTAGTGTGAGCAGTATCGCCATCTTATTTCCCTAATGTTTCTGATAATTCCTCTATTTCTGAATACCAAAAAATTTACAATATTTTTCGATATTGATTGACTCTGACTGTTAGTGCATTTCCTTTTTCGTCCTAAAAATGGAAGGCTGATTATCTTCCCAGATGTTAGGTCACACCAAATTGATATCTTAAGAAGATACAATTTATGTAAATGAATACTCTTCAGATTCTCGATACTTATTGAAAATAGCCATTCATGTGAAAATGCGATTAAGCTCGCATAATTAAATTTTCAATAACGCTGCTGTTTTTTCTACCCATATCTTGAATTAAAATCGCATAGTTTATTCACTGCTTATAATTTATTGAGTTACCTTTGAACTATTTTGATTTTGTACGAGTGCAATTTTAAATCTTTAAGTATGCGCTGCAAAGAAGTTCTTGAAACTTCAAATTATCGACAATTCTTTTAGTAGATAATCGAGTCTTCTAGGACATTCTTCTGTACCCAAACAACAATTTTCTGAGAATGTACTGAAATTGGTCTACCGGGTCGTAACAGAATCTTGTTGTTGGAAATACTTGACCAGGTTAGGTATTGCTGATATTGTTGATAATTTTCTGATTTTGAAATATATTATTTTTTGTTAAAATGATGTTTTGATTATTAGAATTCGATAATTTTTATTCATTGCTCTATCGTATATTTTTCCATATTAAATTTCCAAGAATTTAAAATTTATTAATCTCTAGAAAATTCAAATTTTCAATAAAACTTTATTATTCAATTTCTAAATAGGAAAATAATTTATAGTCCACTCTGAAGGAAGAAAAAATTATTTAAGATATATATTTATATATACATTTCAATGTCATTAGTGTTGTCATCTATACATAAAGGAGACGCAACGTCACCTGAAAATTTGAATTATAATTGTTTATACCAGTCACTTTAGTCATGCAAAGTAGAAGTCTGTTGAATGATCAAAAGGAATTGTCCAGATCATCTTTAATGTAAACGGCACACATTTTCTTTTCCCAGGAAACCACCCTGTCAACGAGGTAGAACACGATAAGCAAATTATGTGAGGCACCCAGTTCTTATCCTGCTCTCCCACTTCACATCCAAAATTAACGTTATGCCTAATTTCACACGTCAGCTTTTTTCTGATCTAATGTTGTGAAAGAACCACAAACGTAACAGAAATTGCTAGGTTTATTCTTGCAGTTTCTTAGCATTTTCAATAAGTACTCATTAATAGAGAATATTTAAGCCAATTTATTAAGTTTTATGGTAATTTTTTATTTTATATATTTTAATTTTTTTCAAGATCTAGATGTGTCATGATTATAATTTATATACCAAAATTCATGATTTTAAGAGTAGTTTCAGAAAAATATAGATGTATCTCAGATACAAAAAGCTGTAGACCAGTATTATTGACCATTTCAAATTAGTAGGACAAATAAAATGTTGGATCATTGAAGTTGCAAAAAAGACGGAAATATGCGAATAAACATAAATTTTGTTTAGTAATTTGCTAATAACGAGGAAAGAAAAATCAGTGAATCATTCCTAATCAAAAAGATTAAAATCAGAAACTAATTCGAAAAATGAAGAGAACAGAAATCAATAGATGATTAATGTTTTCCTTAATTAATATTTCTGGAGATTTTTAAAAATAATTTTTGAATTTAAAATATTTATAATTTCTTTTTACTTTTATCTTTTAATTATAAAGAGAATTTATGAAAAAATCATAAATTTGATGTCATTTGAAGGTAATTGAAAAGAATATAAAAATTGACTGAATAAGATCTGAATGAAAAGATCGAAACTTATATTGAAATAGTATTATAATTAAATTTCTTTGTTCAGAATGTTTATTGAAAAGTGTGTATTCGAAAAATAAAGTTATTTTTTAATAGACTAAAAATGTATATATCTTTGATACAACACTTGTTCTAATTTTTTTGATTTTCAAGTTTTGAGCAGACGTTGAGTGTCTTTTATGTATAGATGACCATTTTTTTGTGTTCAATCTTCTTTTTGCCTGAATTAATATTTTTTTATAATTAAATAATTACTAATAAATTATCAATTTGTGATTTTGAAAAATTTATAGATTATTCTATTGATTGGTGTTTTTGAACATTATATTGAGAATTTAAGTGATCGTTTTATTTCGAAATAATGATATAATGGTGTGTTTTTGTCACTATCATTATTATCTTGATCCTTTTATTCTTAATAGCCTGTGCTGAGTGTTTGATATAATGATTTAGTTTGACGGTTAAATTGCCAGTGTGTTGTAACTAAAGTTTTCTGTGATTATTTTCATTTACTTTGAGTAAAGAGAATTGGGATTATTTTGATTTGTAAAGATTATTGTACTTAATCCGATTAAAAGTTAAAAAAGCACACTGATAAATCCGGGTGAGGAGTCAGTGAAATCTTGAGTTTAAAGTTAAACAATATATTTTTAAGAGTAACAAAAGTAAAGGATGAACTGAAAGATAACTTGAACATAGTACGAAATTGCAGAGATGTAGTAAATTAATTTAATTGCAGAAACCTAGGAGCAGTACTCCGTAGAAGCCAAAATATCCAAAGAGGAAAAACTGCCTTAAGTGAAACCAAAATATAGGTCATATCAACAGCATACACTCAGAAATAAAAGACATGGTAACCACGTAGATCAAGGCATTATTCAAAGGGATTGTGACAGAATTATATATGTTAAATGTGTGAAAGAACATCATACATGTCATAACAAGTTGGGAAACCTGCAAAATTATTAGTAATTACAAGCCTGTAAGATTATAATAGTTTACAATTAAAACAAGCAATTTTAAATTTTAAAAGAAATTAATTTCATATCCAAATTAATAAAATAAACTTTTTTTGAGGAAAAATTCGAATTGGTTGTTTAAATAGAGCTTTAAAAATTCTAGAAAAAATAAAAGTTAAGAAATGACAAATAAAAACTCATATTATGCAAGTCTATATGTTGGAAATCCTCATCCGAGTGTAGATGTAACTTTTCTCCATGATCTTTTCCGACAATTTGAAAAAATAATATCTATCCGAGTCTGTCGCGACGTCAGCAGTGGTAAATTTCTCAAATATGGTTTTGTGAACTTTAGAAATGAGAAAGATGCAACGCATGCCATTGAAGAACTTAATCTACACAAGATACTTGATGTAAACTGGAGAATTATGGGATCGGAGAATAGTTTCTGTGCTTCCATATCAAGTGATGCTATCACATTCATCATTAATCTTTAGCCATCAATTACGGATATTCAGATATATCATACTTTCGCTCATTTTGGTGAAATTATTTCGTGTACGGATAATAATCAAAAGTCCAGAGGCTCTATTTTCGTACAATACAAGTGCGAAGAGAATACATAGAAAGCAATTGAGGTGGACAGTGAAAACATTATAAAGGGCCAAAGTTCATTCCTTGAATTGATATAAATAAAAACAGCGACGAATTTAAAAATAGTTTCATCAACAACTATTTTACTGACCTAACTGAAAGAGCTTGAAAGAGTTTTTGAACTATTTGGTGAAATTGTCAGTGACAGCTGATGTGATAAAAAAGAGGACTTTAAAAAATCAGATTTATATCGTTCGTCAACAATGAGAAACCTTGAGAGCTTTGTTTGAAATGAACTGGAAAATCGTCGATGGGAAAGCTCGTTATGTTCACTTTGCTCAAAGAAAAACAGATAGAATCCAATTATTTTCGTTATTTTGAAGGTAAAATGAATCAAAAGAAACTGGAAAGGAATTATCTTGTCCTACTTTAAATGTTTTAGCAGGTGAAACTTTAATAAATATTTTGTTAAAACTTACTACTTCTAATGAGTCAATTTGATTTTTATTATTTTTAACAAACAGATAATATCTTTTGCTTGATATGAGTAAAATAATTTTTAATAGTTAATGGTTAAGAATAGAATATTTTTGAATTATTCTAATTTAAATAAATGTATTTTTATTTTCATTTTTATAGGTTGCATGAAAAGATATGAAAGCGAAAAATGAAACGTAATCTATTTTATTGAAATTGTTTTTATTATTGAACATAGTCTCCAAACAATTCAACAAACTTAATTAAGTTCTTTTTCAATAATTCTACACTATGTTTGAAGTGAAATTCCAAAAGATCTGTAAAATTCTGGTCTTCGACTGCCATAACTTCTTCATTTGATGATAAAAGTTTCTCCATAAACAATGTTTTAGATTTCTAAAAAGGTAAATGTCGCTTGGAGCCAAATCTGGTGAATAAGATGATTGTTCAAGCAAATAATAATTTAATTATTTGATTTTTGCCTTTACTTGTGTGGGTAAATACATTATCTTGATAGTTAGATGCAATGATTTGCGAAAAAAGACCTGGTTTACAAAAGGCAAATTAACTTATATCTAATAGCCTTGTATAGTTTTCAGAGGTACTAATTTTGTCTTTTTCAACATTATTTGTTACCAGAATACCTTTGAAATCTTTTAAAACCGTTTATTCTCTTTGAAAATAAAAATTCAGTTTCACAAACGTTCTCGACTCAAATTAGGATATTGGTGATTAATCCAAATCTCGTACATTGTTATGAAACGAAGAATAAAGTACATTTTTAAAATAAAAAATCTTAATGGTATTGACAAATTTTCTTTATAAAGAACTTTTACTGAAACGTTTAAGTATGTGCATCACTTTATAGAAACTTTGATTACGACATCTTTTATTATATGACAAACTTATCCGTCTCAGATAAAAAGTTTTCAATAATTCCACGTAAAGTCACACCTGGATCTTTATGTATCATTTCATGAATTTATCCAATAATTTCCGGTGCTGAGGAACTTTTAGGACGTTAACTGTGTGCATTATCTTCGATGTCAGTTCGATTCTTTTGAATTTCAAAATTCATCGATAGACAATAAAAAATTAAATTAGCAAACTGTTCTGATACTTTTACCAATTCACTGTGAATTTCTGATATGTTTTATACATCTAGAAACAAAATTTTTGATGACTTTGCGATATATTTTTTCCATACTAAAAATAATACATGACAAATCAAATTCAAACATGTGCAAACAATAATGGTAATTGATTTAAACAAAATTTTCATGTGTAATGTTGAAACATTGTTTCGTTAAGTTCTGCGTTAATGCTCTACTTATCTTTAAAAAGAATGATACCAAGCAACACCTTCGTATTAAAATACCACAGAAATTTTTTCTTTTTTCTTTTACTAGTTTATAGGTATTGCTTTCATAACTTTTCATGTAACCCGTACTTGTTAAAATGAAATATAAAATAATTATTCTCATATTTACTACCATAATCATTCCAAACAAAATATTTCTAAAAATCAAATTTAAGAATTAAAAAACAAGAAATAATTGAAAAATTAAATAAAAATATAAATTGAAAATAAAAATAAAGTTATAAATATATCAAAATAACAATTAAACAATTAATTATTGGGATTGCATTATAAAACTAAAGAGTAATTTCATTAAGCCCAAAAATTGCAAAATATGTAAATAATTTTTTTTTCTTCATTAATAACAGTAAATACCTTAGAATTATCAAAAACATTATTAATTTTTGAAAGAGAAATACAAGATATAAAAGCAGATGAAAAAATAACTTTTCAAAAAAATTTTATCTATGAAATATTTAAAGTATATTAACTTTCAAATATCGAAATAATCATTAATTGATATTATATATTATTCTAATTTTTAAATATTAAAAAATGTGTGTTTATTTTGAAATTTTATTTAGATATTTACTTTCAAAATGAGCTACTTACCAATCGAAATCAGAGTCATTCTGAGACATTACTTGAAAAAAAACAGGAAAGCAATAGATGCAGCAAGAAATATATGTGAAGTGAGGGGGAAAGATCAATATATCAATTCAGACTACAAAAGAACAGTGATACCCCACAAAGGACAACTAACTGCCTTTCATACATTTACATGAACTTTGAAGGATCAGTAGTTGCTGCCATAATTTACTGCATAATCTGAATACACAAAAACGCCGAATTGAAATTTGTGAAAATTTTCTGTATTTGCTTTTTTATTGACTTCATTATATTATTTTAAATTCAAGTTATTCCTGTTAACTAGCGTCTTCTCAACTTTTCTCTTATTTATTATTACTATTTCATTCTTATAATGCTGTTTTTAATATTTTTAATTTTATTTTCTTATCCTGTGGTGATTTTATTATTATTGTTAGTTTTTATATATACATAATTCCTATTTTATTTTCTATTATTAAATTTTAAAAGGTCATAAGACCTCCATTTACTTCTTTCAATATCAATCAAGATATCAATAAAATTTATTCTTTGTTTAACTTACTTTATTTTCAGATTATCTAAAACAGTTAATCACCATCGGTAAGATCTTATTATTACTATTATCTCCTTTTCAGAACCACAGATTCTCCACCGACACCCCCGTTTCAAATAAAACAGCGTAAGTTATTTTTGTTATTTATTATTAAAAAGAATTAATAATTATCACAAAATGAATAAAATCACGATTTTTTAATATAGTTTTGAAATTGATAAGGTATTTGATTTTGGACTTAGGTTGGGTTGAGTTGATTGATACTAAGAACTTGTTCACATATGTGGTGATTTATTTTTTGATGAATAAATGATACAAAACTTTTATTTTTGGTCTTTCATTTTAAAGTCTTATAAAACATAAATTATTTTGACTCACTCTAATTAGTAATCAAATGGTTCGAGCTGAGCCATGTATTAAAAAGTGGACACAGGAAAAGAACATCTGCATGATTGAGACGGCCTTTAAAAAATATAGCTAAGATCAGATGAAAGTTCATAATTTAATAAAGAAGGAAAGAAACAATTAGAGCACAAAACGTTAGGAAGAGCTTCAAATTTAACTTACAAAGAATATAGTAATTCCTGGATATGAAAAGCAACAAAATAAAAAATATTTATTGGGATAAATTACTAATATATAATGGTTTACGTTTTAAGTAAATGCACGTTTTCTTATACTAAGCCGCAGTGGAGTCAAAGCTTAATGAGTTGCAAAACGAAATCTCATCACTTTTCCTTTATGATACAATTTAATTTATTTCACTTGCACAAAGTTTATACACAATAAGATGATATGAATGGCCTTAAGAAGCTTCTATCAAGGGAACTTGAATATTATAATAGTGGAAGTCAAATAATTTGAGAGCCTAGGGTCCAACGGAATGGGAGCAGATCTTTGTAGATCCACGAAAAAGATAACCCACCCATGATCGAAGTCGATAGAAATCATGATTGTGAACTTCTTTTTAAATCTAATGGCCACTTTTGAAAAACCTGTTCAGGGCAAAGTCATCTTCAGAATTCCTAAAACATATCTCACGGGGTGACTTAAAACTCATTTTGCAACGTGTTCATCACTGTTGGAGTTGCACAAAAACCAGTCCGCAACCATATATATATATTAAAATCATTCAGACAATAATATTAATATTTATATAAAATTTATGATTACTCGAAATTCTTACTTTTATTGTAAATCTTTGGTTAACAAAATACACATCTTTCAAATTATAAAGACCGCTAAAGGATCTGGAATAATATAATAATACTATTTAAAAAATTTTTTGATGTTCGAATCTTGACAATATTCGAAATTCCAAGATTAGATTAGAGTCGGCGATTAAGAATACTGGTGTACGACTGAGTAGTCGTCTGATCAGTATAAAAGAGATTGGAGTCCTCAATGGACTGCCACCAGCATCATTTTTTTGAAGCCATTTATAGTACGTCGAAAAAACCATCGTATGTTGGAGGAACCCTGTAATCGTATTCGAAGAAAACATTGATGAATATTTATTTATTCATTTTGTACCTATTGTTATGCGACAAGAGCTAACGATGAGTCCTGTGCTGTTAGGGCGTTTATGAGCGTACCGGTTATGGGTTATCTAATGACCCTAGGACCAAAGGGTCTATATAAGAGTTTGATATATTGCTTTTTCATTTCTTTTACTTTACAATTAATTAACAAATGTGAAAAATTACATTACTTTAATAAATAATTCATTTGATACGTGATTAACTTATTAAAAATAAGATAGCATATAGTCATAAAAATGAGAATATTTAATTTGTAACTGTAGTTACTATAATAAGATGATATAAGAATTGAAAATAAACATTTAATTTTAGTAACATTAATCAATAAATTATTAAATTGTAAAAAATTTCGGATATAAAAATCACACCTAAGAAACAAAAATTATCTTAAAGTCTATCATTATTTTATTATTATTCAAATATATCAAAAAGCATCAAAATTATGTTACAAATCGTTTTTTGATTGTTCATAAATTAAATTAAACATTCAAATTAAATATCATTCTCTTCATAAATAAACATTTATTAGAAGGAACGTTAAATCGTCCTTAAAATAATCATAATTAACTCCTTGAGAAGCAGCTACTTTCGCTCACTAAAGGGTCAAATAAAGTATTAAGACGCTTTGGTTCAAAATTCACATCGTAACATAATTAAGTGATGATTGGCGATCTTTTCTGAGGATTATCAAGACTAACTTTACTCGATAATCATCAGAACTTTAATAAAAAAAATAAAATTTAGTAAAATCAGGAATACGTATCAGTCAGGTTAACAATCGTAATTGTGATAATATTAATGTATATTTTATATGCAACCTCGCTCTCTTAATTAATTGTTTTGCAGTTTTGTGTTGAGTTAAAAAGAGTTAGCAAACTACCCTAAGAACTCAAAAATGTATAATTTTATATTATAATTACCTTATATATTTGTGTTTTAGGTATAGTAGTATCACACAATAATTTTTAATGATAATGACGCAAAATTTATGCAATTGATTCCGTGGAGTTTGGGAATCCATAGGCGACCACTCAGTGTCTAGCGGACAAGCCGGGGGCTTATTGATCGCTTCGGGTGAGATTATTGTTTTATCATTTACTTTTGCATTATATTTTATCATTATCCTTTCAATTTTGTAATTAACAATTTAATAAGGAGATAATGTTAAACTTGATTAATATTTTGATTTTCGATCTTCTTTTTTAATTAATATTAATTCATATAATCAATTTTTATATTATAGCATTGCCCTTGATTCAAAGAGATTGATGCGATCTTGTTTATGAAATTGTGTTTTACTTAGATTATTGTGACTGATTTAGTACTGGTTAGTATGATTAATTTGATTCATACAATAAAGATTATTTTGATTCACGAACACATTAGTAACAAGTGAAGGGTCAACAAAATTGCGAGCTAAAAGTTACAAAAAATAAAATTAAATAAATGTGTATCTACGATAAAATCCATAGACAACCTCATTCAACCCATACACACCTTCAAGACAAAGACTGATCAACTCGAGAAAATCACAAAGGAACCTCAGGAGAGTGAGGAAAACTCTCCAAAATTGATAATGGATATTTAAAACATTTGATATTATTTGATTTGAAAATTTTTACAATTGTTTGATTTGAATGAAAAAATTTTTATTTGCAGCTCAAAATAATAACGGGCATATCATGGATAGATACAAAATAACTAAAGCAGTCAAAAGATAAAAAATATCTTATAAAACAATTCAAATGGAACTGAAATTTAATAAAATTAAGAAAAATTTAAATAACAAGATTGCACAAAACATTTTATTAATAAATAAATTAGTTCATTATTGATAGATGTTGGACAAAAAGAATATTTTGATTTACTGTTAGTATTTCTTCTTTGTGAACTTAATGAAGTTATGGTTGCATCAGTGGAATTAATCTTATTACCGCCTATAATAGGAAATCCACAACGAAACAGGAGAGATTTAATGTTTTCAACTGATTTGGAGACATGTCACGAGTTTCTCGGCGCCCACAACATTTTACATAAATATATAAATATTTAGAAATAATCAAAGAACAGAAGGGGATTTTATGAAAAATAAAAATCTAATAATAATAAACTTAGAAATATTTTCATAATACGACTGTTAATATACCAAATATATATTTTTTAAGAAAATAATATATTTAAATAACTGAATTGAAATTAAAATTAAAACTAAATTGTTTTATTTCTTTACAATAGGTACATGGAGTTCCTTATATATTTGTTTGAAAGTATATTAAGATATTAAATTTATACATTTAGAACTTCGTTTACTTTGATGCTTATATTTGCATTGATTAGAATTATCTTCCCTAAAAAGTGATGCAAAGTACAGTCTTAAACCATGGTGGAAGGGTATAAACCAACGAAGAATATACAGGATACCAATTATTTCTCAAACCAACTCCGTATCAAAATAACCTTCTGATGATGATAATTAGTATGGCGAAGTATTGGGTAAAAAGAGCTTGACCTTGAACATTCAGTTCCAAAGCGACCATAAGCTTTGAAGGTGAGTTCCGAATCTAGTAACCAGTTTAAGAGTCGCTGGATTTACTGATAATATATATTGGTGGGATCATCGAAGTCGTGGCCCTACACTATTTACATTTTCCTTTGTGATAAAGTGTAGTACGATTAATAAACTTTTATATCTACGCACTTTATTTTAAATGTTGGTGGATTAAGATATAATACCAAATTTAGAACATGTCATATTAGCTAACCAATGAACAAAAATTTCAGAAAAACTGTATTTTTAATCAGATTTCAGACTTTTTTCTGTACATTGTTATAAATTAATTAAAATTTAACCAATTGTATTTAAATATTAAAATAACATTAGAAAACACCTTTATCCAAGATTATTTGAAGAAATGACTTTAAAATAAGAAGATACAGAAATTGAAATTAAATGTCCCTGGGAACGTGCAGTAATTTTAAACTATATTTGAACGATGTTAAAAATACTTCCGATTAAA
This sequence comes from Bipalium vagum, assembly GCA_037834085.1. Lineage (NCBI taxonomy): Eukaryota > Metazoa > Platyhelminthes > Tricladida > Geoplanidae > Bipalium > Bipalium vagum. The sequence goes on along the minus strand of JBBMKC010227212.1, from coordinate 19,843 downwards.
ATGGATCTAACGATTTATAAGAAAATAGAAATATAAAATATTTGTCTGCTTACAATATTAGTAAGACTTGATGTTGGTACTTTAATTTGAATAAGACTGAAATATTTTTGAACAAAACATTATAAAGACTAATAATTTAAAATTATTTGTCATTCAAGTTTAAATTATATCAATTATAAATTGGTGTTCTTAAACAAAAGATGACGAATAATAATGAATTTGAGTATTATTTTCTGAAAATGTTCGGACATTCAATTTGAAGAAACAGTTCATTAGTATTTTCTAAAACTTGAAAATAAATATCAATTATGATAATAAAACATTTTAAAGAACAAATTCTCAGTTAGATTATAATATTAAAAATTATTAGAAACATACTCTGACCGAGCTTTATTTCCAGATTAAAAGTACAAATTAAATAAGATATTTATGTATGTTTTTAAAAAGATGAAAGTAAATATAGTGGAACTAATTTTTTATTAATTCAATCAATTGAAATTGAAGATTCATAAAGTAAAACTAAAATTTTCACAGGATATTAAACATTCAAGAATAGGATGAATTCAATGGAATTTGATATTACAAAAAGTAAAGACCTAATATAAATGTGCTAAATATTATCGATTGGCAAAATTTATATTCAATATTTAGTTTTAATTTAGTTTAGAAAGAAACAAAAATTGTAAATCAATATCCAAAAACTGTTTATATATAATAAAGAATTTAACTCAATTATTTGAGCTGTAATTATTCTTTATGAGAAAAATTAAATATAAGACCTATGAAGAAGGAAGAGGTATGGAGAATGCCAAACCAGCAGCCAAATCCAGTAAAATAAAAAGCCAAAATGAAAAAATGACGCAATCAAGCCAAATTGTGGATCTATCAAGGGACCATTGCATAAACCATCTTTCATTTTAGTGCATGAAGCTTGGTATAGTAAGAATAAATTTTAATTGATTGTCTGAAAAGTTTGAATTTATCTTTTATGTTGTAATGTTGTGAGCTTCAAACTTGTAAAATGTAATAATAATAATCACTAATAAAAAAACCCCATTGAAATATCCACAAAAGTAATAATTCTATATTAATAATCAATTAAAAAGTTCACAAATAAGTAAAATAATTAATCATAAAAAATTTACTTTAAATTATAAAAAACTACATTTTCAAAATTTAAAATGTAGCTTATGTTACTAAAATAAAAAAAGATGTACAAAGAACTTAACGTATAATAAGAATTATAATCACCAACAATTACTACAGTTGTTAGAAAATTATTTTAAGATCGTTATAAACCCAGAGAAAATTTGTTACAAAACTCAAAATATAACGAAAAAATCTCGTGACGGAATAAAACTAAACAAAATTCCAGACAGATTTACAATAAAAAACAATTTCGATAGCAGACTCAAGAATACTAAAACCACTAAATTTTCGATACATGTATTATTCGCTTTATGGACTAACCACCGATCAATTTTAATTTTGCAAGTAAGATTACTTTATTTATTTATGATCTCATAAATCAAAAAAGTTTATCGATCTTGACTCAAAAAATTATAATTTTTTCGATCTATCAACTATTATAATTTAGACTAAGTTTAAATAAAATTAATGATAATTCTTATACGAGAACGTTTAGTAAGAGAACCCTTCTAATTAAGATATTCAAGGGGTTCTATCTTTGTCCACTTGAGAATCATCTAAAACTCTAGCTTGATCCAAACTCAAAATCTCAACACTACTAGATGGAGATTTGTAGCTTGCCTTAGAACTTAACTAGACTATCATTAGTCATTAAGGTTTTTTTTTGTTTAATTAAAACAAAATAAGATTATAAATATTAAGATTTTGAAGCACCCTAAATTGTTCTATCAATCGATTCATTGTATTTTATTCGATACAAATATATCTTAGTAAACTGCAACATCATTCTTTCATTTTTATTAATTAATAATTGGAGACTTTGTGTTGAGTTGGTGATAGTTAGTTGAACTACCTAACACTTAAATCATATTTTCAATATAATTATTTATTAGATCTTCAAAATTCTGATTTTTATTAATAAATTATAAATGTTTATTTATCTCTGCAATACCCCCCCCCCCCTCATATTTATAATAATTAAAAGTAATTTTTACTTTAAAAGTAGTTTTAATTTAAATATTGCATTAGTACAGCGGTGTTCAACCCACAACCATTACTGTGCCAAATAAAATTCCAAAAAGTTGAAGTGGACCCATACCCTAATTATTAATAATTAGAATACTTCGATATTATAAATTTTAAAATATTTTATTATTAACTATAAATATGGATGGTAATATTAAAATCATTTTCTATAGAACCTAAAACTGCGAGTCTTAAAGTTAAACCTCACAACTAGTTAAAGATTTACCATCTAATGTTTGAATTAATTTTATATATACTTTTTTTTTATATACTTTAATATATAACTTTTTACAAATATATTAATGATGAGTTATACATTATATATATCTATTATGAGGATAAAAATAATCTGTGAGCTAATTAATATTAACTAGAGCTACTTCGGTTATCATTCTATTTTCTTTGATTTTTATGGTAAAGTATAATAGAAATCAAGTAACTAAACTTAAAAATATTGAAATAACAATATATAATCATTATACGCCAAAGTGTAAATTTTGTAAAATAAAAATTCTGTACAAAGCGAAATTACTTTTCTGTTTCTCTAATATTAAAGTTTTCGTTAGTAATTTGTCTTTTAAATATCACAACATACATGCTCGGTTTTATATTAGCTGCAATCCATGGGGCTCTTTATATAATTATAATAATTGTATAGAGAAATTAAGATATTAAATCGGTAATATCATATATATATATATATATATATATATATATATATATATAATAATCACTTAATTATTTATGATTTTGGTCCTTCTGTTATTACAAAATTTCCAATAACTATATATATTGATAAAATTATTTGCGGAAAGAGTAGGCATATTGCACCACGAGTTAGGAACTCATCTGCAGTGTTTTTAGATTATTGAACAGAACCAAATTCTATTTCCTATATATATCTCAATATATATTTGATGTCATATATATGTGCCTGAAATTGGAAATAAATTGTGATTAAGACTACAAATAATATTAATAAATCAACCCCTGTCAACCCATCCCGTAGACAATTTCAGACCTATCAATTACCTTTTAAAAAATTAGATCAGTCAAGACATAATTGGCTCTATTTACATCCAGAATTCCTTTCATATGAGATAGTATTTATTCATAGGGATGATTTCATGGGCCACACAGGTTTCTATTTATATAGAAATTGAGATCACACTAATGCTTCACCCTTAATGCCAAGGACAGGACAATATACATAAATTGTTAATTATAACTTTCCTAATTTATGTAATATATGGTATTTTATACATAAATATCTAAGAGCTTTATTTATGCTTTTATAATAATAGTAATATAATAATTTTAATTTAATGCTTACAGTCTCCATATTGCAAATCATTCTATTTTTCTGAATCAAAAATAACGAAGATTCTTAATTGCTTTTTCTTAACCAAACAGGCCAATTCAGCCTTATTTATATTTTACTTTTGGTAAATGTTATACCTTCTATTGATAATGATATTTCCGTGTTCCAATCCCCTTATATTTTAAATGAATCTCTCAATGGGTTTTGTTCAGACCTTTTCTGAAGTGAAATTATAAAGGCACCCAACGAAGATCATTAAATTGTGTTTTTGATTAATCGAGATTTTTGTTCTTATTTTTAGTTTTTCTATGAATCTTATGAAGACATCTGTGATTAATATTTTCAATGGCAGTATTAAAATTTGCTTTAAATTAGATGAAGTCATTTTCACTATCGACATTCCAATAGATATTTAATAATAATATGACCTGCAGATACTTGCAATCAATAATAAATCCTGTACGACAAAGATAAGCAAATATGTGAAATATTTTTCTTAGGGTATCGAATATCTGATATTTTTATTATTCAATATCCAATCATAATTTAGTATCATGGAGCTGACTTTTTAACCATATCTGTCTATGATTTATCTTTGAAAATTATGCAATTAAATAATTTAAAATAAAGTTGAATCAATTGCTTTAAATATATAATAGCTACTTCAAATGTATTATCCAATCGAATAAATCAATAATCATAAAGTATTAAATATCTTCTGATGATATTTGTGATGTTAATGCAACTCAAAATTTAAAATCAGCAATTTTTAAAATAAAATTCCAATGAAAACATCAATGAAAAATCAAACCAAATGTGGTTCTGAACACACTACGGTCATAAAGCTGGAAAATTTGATATATTTTTATTTTAAAAAATTATGGTCATTAGATTAGAAACTTAAGCAACCAATAGGTATATTATTGAATAACAATGATTATTTGATGCAATCCAAATTTGCAAAAATGAATTCAATTTATTCAAATATACAATATTACGAGATATAGGCATAGATGTCTTTCTAATTTTTTATACATATTCATCGAGAGTAATGGTTTAGCTTATGTGATAAACTTCAAGTCATTTTCAGTCTGTATACCGATAATTCCCAACCAAAAATCCAATTGCTTATTGCGATTAATAAAAATACTTTGATTCATATTCCTTGAACAAGATTTAATATGAATAATTCATTTCACATAAATTTCAAGTTGAAGTCTTGTCAGTTAGTAAATGAGATAAAGGAAAAAGCAAAGTGTTGGGGTAGTCCTGAAGCACAATCCGAATAGTAAATAGTAAGAGCCGTAAAGGGTGTGAAAACTCAATAAAATAAAATGTTATAAATAAAAATAGTAAAATAATTAATCGTTGGAAAATATTTCCCATAATTCATAGAATAGAAAAGGAGAAGTACTTAACAATAATTTAAGTATTACTGATAATATTTTCTATCAATAATGAAACAGTTTTAAAAAAAGATGCGGTTCTCCATCTTTTCGCCCAGGAATAGAGACGAAAATAAAGAAAAAAAAATGAAACTGTAGCAAAGATATTGAATATTGAAAAGATGCATATAATTGATATTGTTGAAAGACGTATTGACGTTACCCACAATACCAAGAATGTTGATTCATTTCAGTATTACAGGATTATGTCTAGGTTCCCCACCAGAGGACTATTTCTAAGCGAACCGAAAGAGCTCAGCTAATAGTCAGCGGATCTGAAAAGAATTCGTTTTGGTGAAACCGATTATATTCTGTTGATTAACTTATTTTTTTTATAATAATTAACTTACGTTGTAAAGAAGGATTGTGGCATTACACACATTTAAAGCGTTTAAACCTGGCCGTGTATGTGTCCTATATGTCTGCCTTTTGTGCTGATTCATGTTTCTTGACGATAGACTTAGACACCTCAATAAGAATCAAGCATGGGAGCACAACACTTTTGAATGAATTGTTACAAGCATACTTCATCCCTGTATATCATCCTAATTGCGGATTGAATGATATTCTACCTAATGGAGTTTACTTGACTCATGATCTCCCTGTAGTATATCATACAGCAATTCCAGTATTAGGATCTTCGGCATATTGGGTATACTTAGGAATTGATCAGCAACTTTCAATCACGTGGAGACGATCAGCAGTCTTTGCAATGGACACCAGTCATTCGACAGGACGAGTAGCTATCACTAAAGTGCCTAGTCAGTCGTTTCCAGTGTGATACTCGAAATTCTCAGTCGAATTCTTACATAAGGTAGGTTTTAAAGTGACTGAAGATGGTCATATATCAGCCTACGAAACTAAAACTCTATTACAATTTGAAAGACAATAAAATCTTTATCATGGGAGACACTAGATCTAAACACAACTGCCTTGTATAATTATACAAGAATGAAAATAAGGAAAACTCTTGTGGAGACATTGCTAACTCAACGGGCAGGATTGAGATACGCTCTTGATATATTTCTTGAACGAATCCCTTTGATAGTATATAATATTCATTGGTTGTCGCCTTCTCGAAAATTCCGCATTTGCTTTAACCCTTTATGCACGGAAGGGTTCATTTATATAGTCCAGTATGAGCGAGGCTACCCCCATATGGAGAGCCGAGTGCTGCAGTTGGAGTATGATCTGATGTCAGGTTTTGACAAATTAATCATGCGAGGATTGAATTACGTATTAAATTAATTAAAAATGTGGGTTATGTATTTTCTTTATTCGAGGATTTAAAATAATAATTAAATTAAAGATGAATTATTTTTAAAATTTTTATATAATATTTTTATTTTTATTAATATTATTTGTTTTATCAAATTAAAAATATTTTATTATTTGATGCTATCAACATTGTATTAATAATGCAACAATTAAAAGATTGTTATTGATTATATGAATAATTAATAACAATTGTCTTAATTGTCCTTGTTACTAAGCATTATAAGAATTATCACAATTTTATCATCACAGAGAAAGTAAAAATTTTATTTTTCTTTTATTTATTTTATGTGGTTAGTTTTGTTAAAATTAATTTTAAAAAGACACTTATCCATAGGTCACTTTAATGATTATTTTAAATATATTTATTTTAGAAAAATGGAATAGAAATGAAAACTCAATTAAATATGATTTTCGATTGCATTTATTTAAATATTCATGATGATGAATTAATAACTCTATGTTCCAGTTTTCAAAATAAATATATGAAAATTACAGAAGATCAAGAAATGTCAATATCAAACGAAACATAATATGTAGATATTCCAGTGACAGAAAAAGATGGAGTTATTGAAGAAATTATCGTGGAATTTCCAAAAGAACAAAAAATCTAAAATTATTGAGGAAAATATTGAACTCAAAAATTGATAAGGAAATATTTTTCATAGATTACTTCAATTTGTTAGATGTAAAAAATTGTTTAGCAACAATTAAAAAATGCGACCTCAAATTAAAATATAAATTAAAGGATCAATTATTAATTTATGCTATTCAAGGTGAAGCCTTTGAAAAAATAAGGATTTTATCCAAAAGAAATTATATAAATATCCTTAAGACTAATGGAATTAAATATTCTAGAAAATATATTAATTTTTTATGTAGATCTTTTCTTTTAGAAAAGAAAACAAATATTTTCAAATATGGTTAATCTATTTATTTTGTAAAAAAACATTTCAAAACAATTGAAATTTTATGTGATAAAAAATACTATAGCTTTAATTGTTTAAATTTGTCTCAATATTTATTTTCTATTTTTATGTATTTTTATTGGTTAAAAGTGTGAATTCTTGATTTTATATATTAATCGCCTATTTTTTATCGTTAATATAATTATAAAATTCTAAAAAATATTAACTAATACTATAATTATAATTACAATATTAATAATATTAATTCTTAAATTTTATAAATCTTTTATTAAAAAATTAAAAAAATTTTTTTTCAATTTTTATAAAGAAATAACAATTTTTTTCAAATTTATTTCCAAAAAATGACTACAGAAATCACAGAGGATAAATTAAAAATATTATTGAGGTAGGAAAATCAAAAACAATTACTTTTAAAGGAGAAAAGAAATATCTATCCAAAAAAATAATTAATGAAAAAGTTAATAATCAAACTGAAGAACAAAAACCAGGTGGTTTACGCGGAGGTGGTTTCCATTATATCAAATATATATATATATATATATAATGGAAAAAAATTTGATGAAATTTTAGAAAATTTAAAATACGTTCATTTAGAAAAATTAAAAATTCGAACATATTCTCATGAGTGCTCACATGAATTAAAAATATAGATTTTTTAAAAATGTCCGATAAAGTACTTGTTAATATTGCTAAAAATGAAAATGAGGTTAAAGAAGAAATTGATTTTATTAGAGATGAAAGTGAAAATAAATTTTTAAATGTTACAGGAGATTCTATGAAAGGAATTTTAAATATGAATAATAATAGATACTCATGATCCTATTAATGATAATGATGTTGTAAATTTAAAATGTTTAAGAGATAGAACAAAAAATATGAAACCAAATTTTTGAAAATAAAAAAATGATTATATAAATAATAAAAGTATAACAGTTTTTAATTTTATTTCGTTTAAACAAAACTTTTATAATGATAAAAAACAATTAGAAGATATATTAAATAAAAATAAATTATATTTTGAGAAAATCTATCAAAATTTTAATAAAGATATAGAAAAAAATATAAATAAAAAATATTCTGATATAGAAATAAATTATAAATCTATAGAAAAGGATGTTAATGAAATGCAAGGTATGTGTGTAAAGCGAATAGATTTAAAATTTTATAACAAAAATTAAAAATTAATTAAACAAATTTAAAGATTTTTCATATTTTATTAATATTAAATTAAAATTAAAAAAATATTTAGCAGTTGATGATTATAAAAAAATGTATGAAAAATAAACGAGCTGTCGGCTCTAACACTGAAGGTGCGCCTTTTATTTGTCATTCTTACTGGAAAGCTTTAGCAACAAATGAAAAATTAAAAATCAATATAACCAGTTTTGGATATTTTTATGGAGAAAGAATATCTCTTTAAAAGACGAATTTACAATAATATTAGTGTAAAAATGAATACACAAACAATAATGTTGTAAATTTTGGAACTACAAATAATCATGTTTTTGGTTGGTACAATACTTATAGGAATTATTTTATGGTAAATGGAAAACCTTTAGAAAAAAACGTTAGTTAAAGCAAGCAAAGCAGCCTTTGGCTTAGAGAACAAAGTTCTCGCTCTTGGAATTGATTTAATATTTTTAAGATTTACTCCATTAGTCTGGTCTAATAAAATAAAATTTTTTTATACTTCAGAAAAAAAATATGAATCCATTTGTAATTAAAAAATTTTTCATTTAAAATTAATTCAGAAAATATAAAAATTTATGAAATTATGGTTTCTCATAGATATTTACAAAATAATGAATTAAAAGAAATTGAAATTTTTATGAAACAATTTTATCCTAATTACGCTGCAATGTAAAATATTAAAAATATTTAAAAAAAATGGAAGTGCACCTATTGAAAAAATATATCCAAATTTAGAAAATAAATATATTTATTATAATGATTGAGCACTGCAAAGCGCAACGTTGGTGCTAGATAGATTTTTAAATGATAGATTTTCTAATTCACTTATCTATCAATTAGAAAAATTAAAAATTTTATGAATGAGAAAAAAGTTTTAGAAGACTTATTAACACATTATAAAAAATTAAAACTTAAATATACAAAAAAGATTCTCATGTAAAATTAGGAACAAATGTTGTAACAGGAATTATTGGAATTGGATCAGCAAAAATGACAGGAGTTTCTACTTTAGGAATTGAGTTAGTTATTTATATTCCAATTGGTATTTCAATTTTTACTGGATTAAATTTATTTATTACTAAAACAATTAGTAAAAATATTACAAAAGAAAAAAACTTTATAGAGAAATTTGTAAATCATTGAAAATTCAATTAACACTTTATATTGTTCAAATAAAAGCTTAAGGTGATAAAACTTTAACTAATGAAAAAATTGAACAAGTCAAAAAAAATTTTTAGATTTAGAGAACGAAATACGGTTTTCTTTAGGGCGGCCACATTTTATGATTGTTGATAATAAAAATTATTTATTAAAAATTTATTTAAAAATAAATTATTTCTCAACTAAATTACGAAATGAAATATCTTCAAAAGCAGAACTCAGTAAATCTCTATATATCAATTGACAATTAGGAACAAAAAGGAAGCGATCTCATCTTGTAAGCAATGAAGTTGTCACATTTAGTCACTTTTGACGTTTAGTTCCAAGTTTCCCATTGAAAAATGTAAACTGTCCTTATATGAAACATGCATCAATACAACCGATACTTTGTTTAAAATATTTCGATCCAACCAAAAATTGATACACTGGCAGGCTTTCATCGAAAAAAAATTATCTTCAATTCATAAATAGATGGAAATATATAAATTATCTTACTTTAACATTCTTTTTCATATAATAATACCATAATTACTATATTATTTAAGTATTTTTAAAATAAATTTAAAATTTTTAAATTTAAAAAATGTTAGTTAATGGATTTAAATAGTTAACTTAAACAAATTTTTTCAAGCCCCTTAACTATAATAAATCGGAAAAAAATATTTTAACAATAAATAAAATTTCTTTCGAGTTTTTTAAAATTGGTAATGAAATTAATTATAGAAAAAAAATGATGCAAATTCAGGAGTCTTATCAGAAGATTTAAAATCATTAATTGAAGGTGAAGATTATGGTAATATTTTTTATAATAACTGGGCAAGAGATTATAGTTTAAAAGATTTGAATTATTATACGTATTATATTTAATGTATATATTTAATAAAATATGTTCAAAAGTCTATGAAAGCAAATTATACAAAAAATATTCAAAATAAATATTTTTTATTAGAAAATATAAAAAGAGAAAGTGAAGGTTATAAAATTTATAAACCAAAAGATTCTCTTGATCAGTTTGTAACTTTAAGAAAATATTTATCTGCTAACAAAGCAGTACATGATAATCTTGATCATTTAATTTTAAAAAAATTAAAAAAAACAAAAAAGAGTTAAACCAAAGGTTTACGAAAATATTTTTAATAACTTAAAAAAATTTTTTTTAATAAAAATATGGAACCAAGCGAAGCTCTTGGAAGCATAGCTTTCCAATCTTTAGAAAAAATAACAAACCTTTTATCTCAAAATTTTCTCATTTCTCATAAAAAGCAGTAGTTCAGAAATAAAATTAAGATTAGATTATCCTTTAAAACTTAAAGAGGATTTAAACTATGAATTAGGTTTAGTATATTTTTCAACTTATAATTCAATTTGTAATATTACTGAAAAAAAAATTTGAATCAATTTAGAAATTACAGATTCAAAAGGTAAAAATAAAAAATTAAATTTCAAACTAACTCCTGGAGAATATGAAATTTCAGAAATATCTAATTAAATCGAGTACCAATTTAAATATGACAGAGTTAGTTGGTATAAAAAAAGATAAATTTTATTTTAAGATTGTTGCTCATCAAATTTCTGGAAACTGTATAATATAAATATCTAAAAGTTGTAAAATATTTTTTCCTGTTCAAAATTCATTTCTTAGGATTTGTAGTTAATAAATCTTATCAAGGAGTTCATTATTCTAAAAAAGTTAATATTTCAGATATAAATACAATTATGGTTGAATGTGATATTGTAAGTGGATTACATTTTAATAATAAAAAAACAACTATTATTTATGATTTTCCTAAGAATACTGTAAAAAGAGGATATAAAATTAATAAAGAACCAATTTTTCCTAATATTTTCCTGTGATTACAAAAAAAATATTCATGTAATAAATTTTAGAATAATTGATGATAACAGAGAATTAATAGACTTTAATGGAGAAGAAATTAGTTTTAAAATTCACCTCAAACAAGTTTAAATAGTAAGTCAAATTATATTTTAAAAAACCGAATTTGATTTGTGATTAATTCTGTAAAATTTAACCATCATTCAAATTTAACACAAATTTTTAGAATGTTAATTATTGATCCTTCTGGTTCAGGAAAAACAATTTTACTATATAATATGTTATTAAAAAAGATTATATTGATTATAACAACTTGATTATTTTTTCTAAAACTGCTTTTCTTTAACCAGCATTAAAATGTGGTATAGCTGTCGAAATCACGTGGAAACATTTTTTTTCAGATTGGAAGAAAACCAAAAGCAATTCACATCGGAAATTATTTTTTAAAAAACTTTCAAGACTTGGTTACACCTTTTAACAAACAGAAAAATGTTAAACATTTTTTCAATAACTACGTATTATTCAGATTATTACAATACTTTTACTACAATTGATCTCGATAACAAAGTTGTTGAAAAATACGGAAATGTCATTGCTGTCTATTATCAAAAGAAAAAGCCTCTAAACAAATTTGTGACACTTGTGGAAAATATGTCTGCAATGAGCATTCGGAGAAAATTATAATATGAAATGTGTAAAAATTGTGTCATTGTAAACTTAATTTTCCATATACAAATATTTTTATATTCATATTTTATGATTAAAATTTCTTTTTACATAATAAATGACCTAAGAATCGTAAGCGGACACTAAAAACTTCGACGACATTCAGTACATGCTATTGAAGCAGTAAATTTTTAATTATTATTACTTTTAATTTTTAATTATTATTACTTTTAATTTTTAATTATTATTACTTTTAATTATTATTATTTTATAAATTGTTATTTACTATATAATCTGGTAAACTATTATAGTTTGCACAGATTCACTAAAATTATATTTAAATTTGCATCTTCTGGCAATCACTATTAAGTAGCATTACCTTTGTTTTTATTTTTATATTCTCCCTATTTCTCTTTTTGTTCGTAATTTACACAGCAGTTAGGGCCACACTCATGAAATTACCTCAGGGCCTTTCCACAGTTTACAGGATAACTGAAAGGATTTAAGAATTCTCATTTAAAATTCCATTTTTACAAATAAAAACAATTGGTATTAATCGATTTGTTTTCATTTTTTCCTATTTTATTTACAATTCAGAACTATACTTCATAAATCCTTCTGATAGTAATATATGTTTTGCTGATTAACCTAAAAGCCCATTATCGATATTTTTAACTTAAAATCAATCACTTTTAGGAACTTAACACTTGAGTTGAAAATAGGCTTAAAGCATTTTGTGTAAAAGACAAATTACCATTTATACTATTTGAAGTGATTGACAACCTTACAGTACCAATGACATTTTCAATTATAGCAACGACAAAGAAACAAAGAAAATTGAGAATCTTATTGAAATGAAAATTTTTTTCGTTTATTAATTATTTTCAGATAAAAATTTCTGTAAAATGATTCATTCAAGTTCCCATTAAAAATTTCGGCAATTCAAATGAAAGATGCGAATTTGGGAAACTCTGTAATAAGACTCTAGTTGAGATAAATATTGTACAAGTAAGAACCATAACCGAGTTTCAAGTTAATTCCACAAATTATGATCTTGTTCCAAATTTATTATTTTTCAGAAAAATAATTATTATATGATATAAAGTTTTTTTTGCAATTACTATTGTAAAATAACAGAAAACTGAAATAATTGATATTTCGACATAGAAAACTTTGATTTTCACTAAATGCAAAATTAATGAAAAAATAAAAATAGAAGTGAAATACCACCTATCAGACAAAAATGTTGCCATAAACTTTAATAGTAATATTTAATAATTGTTTCTCATTTTTATTAGCATAAATTTAAATTATAAGCGAATTTTAGGATTGATCTCTTTTTAGAAATTTTATTCTGTTGATAGAAATTTTTAAAATTAAATGACATGAACTCCAATAAGGGACCTATTTTCAATTCAAACGCAATCAGAAATGCCGCCCATGTCCAAATATTTGTTTTCATTTTAATAAAGAATAAATCAATAATGGATAATTGTATCAAAATAATAAATAATTACAAATACATAAAATCAATTTTCAACAGATTTAAATTAAAATTGATATTATTATTAGTTAATAAATTAATATTACTCGATTGAAATAGTTTTTAATCGAAATTAAAACGAATAAAAATAATTCAATAAAAAATAAATTAATCAATATTTAAAGAGCTTTTGAATTCTTTGTTCGATAAAATAATGGTTTAAGTTCAATGACAGCCGAGAACAAGGACGCGAAAAATCACGGTTCAATATAATTTAGGAAAACGTCCATCAGTGATTGTCGATTTTGGCAACCGATTAGCTGACCAATCCACATTGAAGGCGAAAATAGATGCGGAGTAATGATGGAAGTTTGTTTGATGTCACAGGCCAAGGTTGAAAGAAAACCATCCTAATCTTTTCCGTTCTCGTTCTCAAAAACATGTTGGAATTTCCTTTCACGCTCATTATATATTGTATTACAAATAATTGATGATCACGTAATGATAAGAAATATCTCCCAAATTATTATTATTATTATTTATTCTCGATTTTAATAATTATTATCGTGTATTCCGAGGAATTTTATTAGCAGAAATTAAATTTATTTTCAAAAAAAATTGCTATTTTGTCACCATTGAAATTCTTTAATTGAACACTGAAGACGTGTGTTTTATGAGTGTTTTCAGTTATAGATCCGATTTAAGCTATTTAACCATTAACTCAGCTAATGTTAATGTTCGCTATCATAAAGTTAGAGCACATCTGGCGTCAGGCAAGCAATTTATCAATGCCGAAATTTCATTCGTTAGGAATTTGAGCTCAGAAGGATTTGGTCAAGTTTTTCTCGTTGATTTTGTGCCAGAGTGCTCAAAATATTCCAATGGACCACCAGTTTCGAAATATTTGGCAATTAAAATTTTGTCACGGAAAAACAAACGAGAACTTGACATTCACAGAGAAATCAGTGGATTACACCGAAACATAGTTACTTTAAAATACTACTTTTACAGTAAAAATAAATTAAATTTATTAATGGAAAGTTTTCCGGATTATTTACATAACTTAATGCATAAATATAACGAAGAAGGAAAATTGATCCCAGGGGATATTAGAAAATCGCTTACGCAGCAAATTTTATTTGGCCTACAGTCTTTACATGACCATCAAATTGCACACAGAGATATCAAAAGCTTAAACATTCTTCTTGATATTGAACATTATAATGTTAAAATAGCTGATTTCGGTTGTTCGAAGAAATTGAAAATCAACGTTGGGTCAAGATATTATAAAGCTCCAAAAATATTATGCAGAAATACAGATTACAAGTTTACTATTGACATCTGGTCATCTGCTATTGTTCTTATCCATATGATCAATGCTGAACCACTATTTCAAGGAATAGATAATATGGATCAATTAATCAAAATATTCAGTATTCTTGGTTATCCCAATAAAGAGGAACAGAATGTGTTAAGATGCAACTTCCATTTTAACACAGTTGAGCTGGATAAAAATTTTCTCCACGTAAAACTTAAAATTGATGAAAAAAATTCTATAATAGATTTACTCAACAATGATTTATGTTTATTGATTAAGATTAATGTGGAATTAATTGTGTTGTAAATTAAAATTACATTAAATTAAGAATGACTTCATTTTCGTTACAGGTATATAAAAACAAAACAGGATGTATAATTTACATAATTAATATTTAATTTCATTAAAATTTTTTATTTTTACTATTATTTTTTGAAATTTTCGTATTTCATAATAAAATTTTACATTAAAAATGTCATTCATAATTAAAAAACGGGGTAGATACTATACCATAGCCAAAATTAATTTCAAATACTGATCATATAAAGTAAATACATAGGAATTAGTTAAATGTACTTTAATATATAGAATTTTTTTAGATATTTACTAGCATATTAAAAAAATAATATTCAATTACCTTTTCATTAGTTATAAATGGCAGCAAGATAATTAAGAAGACTAAATTCATTTCCTTAAAATGTAAATTGGCCATTTCAGAATGAAAATTAATAGTAGATTAATACACACGTTTAAACAAATTAAATAAACATAAATATAATATTTAATTTTCTTTTAAATAGGATTATGAGATAATATATTAAAAAATAATTTCATTAAATAATTTTTAGTTTTTTAAAACTCAATATGAAAAAATAACAAGAAAAAATTCATAAGACTTTAAAATATTAATTATCATATCAACAATGAAAATGTCATCCATAATAATAGAGCAGATTTGTATTATGATACGTAAGTTCTAAATTTCCTCCTTCGACATCATCTAAGGAATACTGTTACTTTCCATCTTAATTTGATATGGGAAGGTTGACCGACAAGATCACATTTTAACATAACTTCATTAAATCAGAAGGGAATTTAAATCGAGATCTTTTCCTCTTAGCATATGATATTATAGATAATTCTTATAACTACGAGAGTTCAGGGTGGTTTGGAAGACTCTTTCTTGGTAAGAGAACAAATGAATGTTAAAATGCACAAGCTTAAGAAGTTGTTGAAATATTTGTTGTATGTGAAGTTTGAATATAAAATATATTTTCTTTTTAGCTCTTTATTTATTAAGTATACAAATAGACTTTGAGGGTCTTTGTGAATAAGAAGCTTTATATGAAAAGTTGAAACAATATATTTTTGTTCAAATTATTGTTCATCGTTAAGTATTACTTTCTCCAATTTCTCGGGTACCATATAAATTCCGATACGAAAGAACTGTTTATCTTTAGAGGAAATCCAAGACTACATCCACTTTTTGCATTCTCCGTAAGATTAGAAGTGGACATTATCCAGGTCATCACTCATCCATCAAAAGATATTATAGTCGGAAGGGGCAGTGTGTGGCGAATAAGGCGGATGAAACATGCATATGTTGAGTTCTACAGTAAAATTGATAACAAACCACACTCAATCCCCGCAACACTCAAAGAAAAAGCAAAAAAGAAAAAGAAAGTCAAGAAGTTATTTTATTAATTGAATAATTATTGATTGTGTTTGTGAAATATAAATTTGTATAATAGAGCTAACCTTGCAGTTTTGATAACAATTATATCTTATTTTTGTTAATCGCTTTATTTATTCGTGATTCTTTTACTATTTACACTTTCTTCGACAGATGGTGAGCCTTGCGATAAGCCCCTTGTAACTATATAGAAAAATCATTTAGATACTTAAACATATATACGAGTTATGACTATCGTGTAAATACTTATGTATATCTAACCTACATTTCGTAATCCATTGATCCAATGTCAATAAAAATATAACAAAAAGCCAACATTCATTAATAACAAATGATCACAAATGAATAAAAACAAAGTATAATAATGATGCTAAAAAATTTATGATTATAAATTTCACAATAATATAAAACAAATATTTATTAAAAATCACAAAAATAAAATAAAAGGAAATCTATAACAATCTCACGAGGAGTGACAAGGGATCTCTGGGTCGTCCTCTAGGTTCTTTTCATGTCACCTAGGGATTCCCAAACTCTCTGAGCCCTTTTGTTAAACACGTTTGCATTATCACCATAGCTAAAAATTGAAATTACTAGGGTAGTAATCCTCAAAGTGTCTTCGCCTTTGTCTTTTCTGGGTTCATTTTATTAGGGGTGGCTTTCAGGGAATAGCCGTCTCTTTATATAGTAGTAGAAATTAGTCCAATCCTTACACTTTGAAACGGCTATTTCCTTAAATAGCCCATTAATCCTAACTTTATCTTCACGCCAAGGTAAAACTAGTTAAAAAATTAATTTATTATCCCGATCACGGGATATATTCCTTGAATCAAATTTAATTACCCAAAGACGAGATTTTGATATATTACTTTTATTAATTTTTCTAAAAACATTTTAAAAAGTTTTCTTTTTTTAATTAATATTATTATTAATCTTATGATTATGATTATTAATCTCATATAATAATAATAATATTAATAATTAATCTCATTATTTTATGGTTTGTGCATTTAGCAAATCCAACAAATATGTTAAATTTACAATGTTTAATTTAATTCTTATTATTAACCAATTTATTTAATTTGAATTAATAACTAGGATAACAATTATTTTTTATAAAAAATATTTTTAATAAATCTTACAATAAATCTTGCTTTTGTTTTTATTAAAATATATTGCGAAGATTTTTGATAATTCAATAAATAAATTTAAAATATCTTTTTCATTATGATTTTTAGATCTTAAAGGAAATAATAAAGCTGTTCGTCTTAAATTTTATATCAAATTTCACAATAAAATTTTTCTTTATTTTGCTTATTTAATACTTTAAAACAATTTAATGATTTAATGATTTATTAATGCTAATTTCTTTTGAAAATATTTATTACATTTCAAAATAAATTTTTAATTTTATCAGTCATCTACTCATTACATTTTAGGATTTAAAGGTTTATTACATCTAAATTTAAAGTTAATTGAAATGTAATTCATTGAAGGCTCATGAAGTAAAATCGTTTTTTTTTCATTGATAAATATTTTAATAAAATATGGCAAATAATTAATAAATTTGATTTAATTAAACTTTTTACCGATCTTTTTATGCCGAATTTTTACGGTTAAAATTAAATATAAAATTAATGTTATAATTGAAAATCTTATATTAAATAAAAAATAAAAAATTCAATGCAGAAAGATAATGCCAGACCACATATCACGAAGAAAATTTAAGAAAAATCAAGGAATTGGAATCTGTTCAGTTTTTACCACATTCAGCATATAATTCTGACCTAGCTTCATCGGATTTTCATCTTTTCCGATCAATGAAGCATTTCCTTAAAATGCGTACCTTTTATGATTTGGAATAGTTGGAAAAGGGAAGTCAAGGTTTTTTTTGTGTCCAAAAACAAAGACTGGTATCAACGAGAGATGAAACAACTGGCAGATAGGTGAGTTTGAAACTTTAAAAATTTTTAATTAATTTACTTCATTCTTTCATACAAAGACGAAATTATTTATAACTCACCCTAATTATTTAAAATTATTTTGATCAAATCTTTATTTAAATGCATCACAAAATATGTTGAAGGTCATTTTTCCACTCAAATATTTCCAAAGTAAAATTTTTGTGATTGTAGAAAAACTTTTTTTTTAAAAAACATGAACCTGTTAGTCATTTTGGGTAGAAGATAGTAAGACAATGAAGCAATTTTTATTAAAATTTAAAGTTACATAACACATTTCAATAAGAATATATATAAACGGTAAATAAGAACTTTGGTGAATTTTTAGAAATATCTATTTCTAAAAAAAAAGTGATCATGAAAATACAATAAGACATGAGTAAAATAGAGAGCTGACAAACAACGACTAAAATTATATTAAAATTATTTTAATATAAAAAAATTCAAAATAAATAAAATAATAATAATTATGATTATAAAAAAATGATGATAATAGTACTAATCATTTTTTATTATTAAAGCTATTTTTAAGTTGATATTAAAAATTTTAATTACTTTCATTTTTAAATTAGATTATATTTTTGATGAAGTCCTTTTTTCAATAAAAATGCGGGGAGATAAATTAAAAGAGGAAAATCTCTCAGAACAAAGGTTTGAGTCTCGGTTTTACATAAATTTCATCCGGATATATACGGTTCGTATTTAGTGATAAATTAATTAATTATTTATGTCAACGCTGCCGCAAAACAGCTCCAAGGAAAACACTTCCCCCCAGTCTTAGTTGAAATAATTTCTGATTTCGCAAATTTCAAAGCAAATATTTTAGTGAAGTTGATTTGTTTTATTTATATATTTATAAATATAAAAAAATTCATTTCAGAGATTATGAGACCGTTCTGTATGAAATTGTGAAACTTTCATGCAGACCCAATTGATTTTCATTCAGAAAAGAATAATTAAAATTATGTAAAATAAATTTCTAAATTATATATATTCTTCTCTCGGAGATGGTAGAGAAATCTTGAGACATTTCTTGTGATATCCTGTCAATATTGATTTCTTCGGAGAAATCCCCAATTTTCTCCAGAGTTTCTTTGCATTTCTATAAGAATCTATTTTAATAGAGATAATTTTCAATTATATTTTCGATGCTTAACAACTGATTAACTTTAAATATTATGATTATCATTAAGATTTCTTATGGAAATTATTTATTATTTTTTTAATAATAATTTTAGAAACATTTTTCGAATATAAAAAAAATAAATTTTTTAATAAAATAAAAATTTTTAAAATTATAAAAATTAAAAAAAAACAAAAGAGTATTTTTAAATAATAATTTTTTTAAGATTATTAAAATTGAATTAAAATTATTTTATTATTATTTTAAA
>JBBMKC010227201.1:0-11783 GCA_037834085.1 Bipalium vagum | reverse complement strand
TTTACGGACAATGCTATTGTATCTCCTATTGCTTCATGAAATCCGGAATTCGCAGAATCTCTATAGTACGTTGGCAAGTTTCGATAGGCCATAAAATACTGTATGTGTCCCATTTCGTGATGAACTGTTGTGAAATCATTAAGGGTTTTTTCAGTACACATTTTTATTCGAAAATCGAAACCGTTTGATAAATCATGAGCAGAACCATGGCAATTGATAATTTTATCCTTAGGCTTTGATAGAACACTTCTTTCCCAAAATTCTTCAGTCATTTTATACATATTTATTGATTGGAAAAATGTTTCTGCAGTTTTGAACATCTCATTAACAGAATAACGATGAAGAGTTTCAGTAGCTTCATTTTGATAATTCATGGGTATGATGCTAGATCTACATTTTTGGATGATTGGGAAAATATTATTCCATTTTTGTGCCCATACATTACCCAATATATGTGCAGGAATTGGACCGTCATTTGATAACCTTCCAGGATAATATCTTAATAAACAATATCGAACATAAGCATGTAGCTCCTTATATAATGGTAAAATCTGATTGTAAAGTTTCATAACTGTCTCTTTGAAATCACCTTCTTCAAAATCATAGAACAGTTCCCATGAAGAAATATCATCATATCCATTTTCTTTAGCTCTAATTTTCTCTAATTTAACACGATCTATAAACAGTTGTCGAATTTTAGCTCCTGTCACATCTCTCCATGCCTTCCAATATCTAGCGAGCTCATCATAATTTCTTTCGTGCAGGAATAAATTTTCAATTCCTGTTTCTCCAGGAGGAAGACATTTATGAAAGCAGGGCTTAGCATTGTTATAGATAAAAGTAATATCATTTTCTATTTTTATAAGTTCCTGATTGATTGATTCATTATTACTGCGTATGGTGAACGAAAGTTTGTCAAAGATTCGTCGAAGTTCAGGATCTTTAAAGGACCTCCAGTCGAATTTCTTTACTTTGTTTTTAAATCTTCTTGAGAGTTCCGAAGATATCATTTGAAATTTTTGCTTTAACTTCAAATTTTCTTTATTAATATCTGTAGCATATTTGTAATTGACATTTCCCATACGATTTCTGTTTCTTATTAAAACTTGGTCCACTTTCTCTAACCACAAACGAGCACAGTTCTGATCTGAATATTCTGTGCACACTTCGGGATAATCTTCCAGATCAGTTAGGTGATAGTAACTGTCAAACACATCTGATGATGATGATTCTTCTTGAAAGTCATTGATTTTCAGAATTTCAGAATCAATAATATCATAAGAAAAGCACAAGAAACAAAGGGACAAGAGAATTGATAATTTACAATTAATGATAAACTTTAAAAATCTCATTCCTGTTAAAATATGATTGAATAAGTATCGATTAGCTTTATTAGAACCACGTAGGACTTCAAGATCTAAGTTAATCAGTCATGTGGTGTACACAGAAAAAATATTAATTTTTTTAATATGTTCACTTTATTATGTATCAAAAGAAAAAGTGCATTGTTCACAACAGACCAATGAGATTGCATCATTAAATTTGTGCTAGCAAATTGATAAACTATGGATTAATGTTGTAGTAGGTTCAATGCCACTGAATTGTTACGAATCTCAATTTCGACCTCAGATATTTACAAATCAAAAATATTGTTATATAGTCGTGATATTTTGCCAAAATTATTATTTTATTGCTAATATCAACGATCTAATTAATTTCTAAGTTTTTTCGATGATACTTTTCAAAAAATTGGATAATTTTTTTATATACTATAAAATTTTAATTATTTATATTTCAATATTTTTGATACTACAGCTGAGAAGCAGAAGCTGATCAATTCGGTGATTTGTGATTTTCAACTACAAATCTTCAATTATTAAATCTGTAGATTTCCCGCCAGATGTAGCGATATAATTGCAGATTTGAATTTTGACATCCATTAAAAAATAGCCAATATTAAATATGTTATATTGAACAAATAAAGAATGTATTCTAAGAATATTATTAATAAGTATATATTACTTTTTATGTAAAGATATTTTTTAGAATGATGTGATGTGTTTCATTTTGTCAACGTAATTTCCTGTAATACTGGTAATATATTTATTGAATAATAATTAAATAGTTGAAGGTAGTTTTTAGAAATATTTTATTAGATGTACAAGCTAAATGACGACTTAATAGACGATGTTTCCTTTTTTTTACTTTTATACTATTGCTATTATGCTCACAATCTTAATGATCCTTCAATTAGTTATTACAGTGTTCGTGAATTAAAAGATTTACTGTATGAATCAAATTAATCACAGTAACCTTTATTTTCACCAAAAAATACAATCGTTGTAAACAAAAACTCAATGTCTTCAGATCAAAATAAAATAATGTCTAAATAAAACACAAAATCACAAATAAGTTTACAATCAATAATCAAAAATTTTATTTCAAATTTTAATATAACAAGTTTTTAAATTATTTATTACAAAATTGAAAGGATAATGATAAAACAATAATCTCACCCGAAGCAATCAATAGATTCTCAGATCGTCTACTAGGCTCTGGACGGTCGCCTAGGGATTCCCAACCACCATTGGACTCGTTACATGATCTTGTTTGCACAATCAAAATAAAAAAAGATCTGAACTCACAGGAAAAAAATTGATAATAATAAAATAAATTCTATCTTTTATATATTGGTGGCCGTCGGCCAATCTCAAATTCCTGGAAGACTGTTTCTCAAAATAAATTAAAACCAAAGAAAAATTAATTTCTTGGTAGTCGCTAAGGACTGTTGTTAAGGAAGTTCAGTACAATTTTAAATCTTTACTCTATGTGGTACAAAAAGATTTTTAATTTTATCTTTAACTTTATCCGTACAATATCCAAATTATTTATATATAATGCTGAAAAAATTGTAATATGAAAAATCCTGGCAAATGAAACTGGCAAAAACCATTTTTCCTTCAAAACCTGTTTTTCACTGTTGAAGCTTTTTCCATAAATGGATATGGCAACAGGTACAAAGAAAGTATACCACAATATTATTCCTGTGTAAAAATTATCCTTTGTGTGGAGATTCAAGATTAAAAATGATTGATCAAAGAAATTTTGTATTGTAACAATTATCCTTCAATTGTTATTAAAAACAAATTTGATTATTTTATTTTATGTTTATTTTTATTGTTGTAATTTTGTAAGAAAATTCGAATCATATTTTTCTTTTGATCGAGTCAGTCAAAATAGACACTTACAATAACAAAAACAAATAATTTTCTATTTACAAATTGTTAAAATAAAAAGTTAATTCTCAATTTCTCAATTGAATATTTTGGCGCCACATCTATTCATTTAGATATGATTCCAAGACATCATCATAACGCCCTTCATTGACACGATTTTAGTCTTCAGTTTCTCAAAAATCGATTGAATTTTTTAGCGTGTTAGCACCGATGTCCCTGTCTTGTGGTTGATCTTTTGGTTGACAGTTCGATGAATATATTTTTCATCTTTAGACAGTTGGGAATAGGTTTTCCATTCATCACTCATTATAACGGAGCCACCTCAACGATGCCTCTTATAATGTATAGTAAAGTGGCGAATATTTGTCTCTTACTAACTTCAAAAACTTGGCATTCTTGGAGTTGTCAACTATGCCAAAAACCCATAACCCAAGATCAGGAGCACACCATTTATAATTTTTGGACACATTTATTTAGAGGTACGTGGTGACGTCAAAAAAGACCCGGATTAACATACTTAGATGTATGCGGCAGCAACATAATTTGTTTAAATATTGATCATTTATTTTATATTTAATAGATATAAACAGTGCTAATTATATTTATTTATATAATTTTTAGTTTATTAATTTATTATTAATTTGTTTTTTTAGATTATTAATGGCTACAGTTTCAAAGATTGAATATCGAAGCGTTTTTCGACATTTAAAGTGACATTTACAAGGTCAGCGCTTTACAAATAAAGAAGATTTGCGTCATGCAACAGTCGATTTTCTCAACGCACAATCATCTCAATTTTACAAAAATGGTTTTCTCCAACTTGCTGAACGATGGCACAAATATGTGGAAAGTGAAGAGAGTTATGTTGAAATACTTTGAGTATTTTGTACCTATATACTATGATTTTTTAAAATAAAAATTTGACTTAGAAATTATTATTTCTTTTTATCTAGTCTGGATCTTTTTTATGTCACCAGGTATTTTAAATTTTCTCAAAAAAGATTTTCTTCTAATAGAAAAATATCTATTGTCATTTATGCAATTTTTCGAGTAGCAGCATCATGAAACACAATCAGTGTTTCTTTTTGATGTGCATTCCTTGAATATCGTGCCACAACCATCGCATTTATCTAAAATCATTAATATTAATATTATTATAAATTACCTGATAGTAATAACAGACTGTTTTCTTTTAAAAATAGAATTGCATTTTAAAATTTATTTCTCAAAATTTTTATATTAAAAATAACTAAATTAAATCTAGATAAAAATTATTGTCATCAAGACTTAACATTAGGAAAGTGTGATTATTTAGAAATATCTTTAAATCCTTCAACTGCAAAAAATTTAAATAATAATGGAAATCTAAATTTTTCTTTATTACAATCAACAAATATTTTAGATTTATAAAAATCACTTTTAGTTTTTGAAATTGAGATTCAAGATATAAAAGCTGATGAAAATATTACTTTGCAAAATAACTTCTTTCTATAATTATTTTCTAATACTACTTTAGAATTAGGTTCAAATAAAATAGAAACAATTAAAGATTTTGGTCCATCAAATTCTATAACAAATTCTGTAATGGTTGATAAAAATAATGATGGAGAAATATTTGGTTGAATACCAGATAAAATTAAAGAAGATCCAACTAAAGACAATAAAGGATATAAAACTAGGAAAAGTTTATATTCAAATAATAAATTTACATGAGAATTTTCATTAAAACTAATATTTTGATTTTTATAATATTATAAAAGTGTTAAGTTCCTACTAAAAATGATTTTATGGGATCGGTAGAAACTCAACAAAATAACTTTTAATCAGAAGGCTTTGTGGAATGTAGTTCGGAACTATTATCAACAAAATAAAATAAGAACAAATCGATTTATATCAAGTATCTTTATTTGTGAAAATTCGGTTTGACAAATAAATTTAAATGAGAAATCCTAAATCCTTTCACAGTTATCCTGTAAGCTGTGGAAAGGTCCAGGGTAAATTTACCAGCTCTAACTTTTGTGTAAATTAATAACAAAAAGAGAAGTAGGGAGAATACAAAAATAAAGAAAAAGGTAATCCTAATCAATAGTAATTAGCGGACAATATGATTTTAATTTAGTTTCAATTCACTTGTGTAAGCTTATTAAGTTTACCAAGTTTTAATAATTAATAATTATTAAATAATAACAAGATTAAGAATAATAATAATATCAATAAAAATAATTACTGTCAAAAACGTACAAATGAGCATAAATTTTACTGCGATCCTTGATTCGACTATGTGATCTTCGATTCAAAGTTGTGTTCTTTGATTCAACTATGTGCTATTATATTTATGTCTATAATTTTTATTTTTAGATTTAAATTTTTCCTTATATTATTTTTTTTCCTTTTTTAGATTTCTATAATTTTTCTTTGCTAACTTTCTATTTTAAGAAATCCAGCTGTTTCTATTTTTACCTTTTATATTTATTTTTTTTTAATTAATTGCTAATAATAACAATAATAATAACAATAATAATATTGATAATTGTTAGGAGTTTAGATTGATTTAATTTTAGAATTTCTCATTTTTACATAAGACAAAATCACACAAAAATGCTTTTATTATTTTTATTAAAATGAAATTACTAATTAAATTTGTCACAATCATTAGTTCTTTTTGAGTCTCTACAAAAGAGTAATTTATAACATGTAAGGAGAATGAACATTTACAAGAAAAATTGATATTGATAAAGAGATATTTTATGGATCAAATGGAGATGGGAAATTAAAATTAATTGATTAAAAACGATTTATTCCAAAGTTACAATTAAATTCATCTAGTGAATTAAATCTTTTGTCAAGAATAGATGATGGAAAATCGATAAATATAATTTTTTATCTAGACATTGTGAAGAAAGAAATTTAACTGAAGGTACAACACAATTACAATTACAAGGTACAACCAATTTATCTTTTTAAAGATTTTAGAGAATCAGAATTTAAATTAAGATAAAATAAAAAGTTAGAGTAAAAGTAAATAATTCTTATTATCCTTCAAATCCTATACAATTTGAAAAAGGTCAAAATAATAGAAGTTATTCTAATTATGTAAAAGCATGTAAATATTTTAATAATAATTCTCAACTAAGCTTATTAGAATTTCAAAATTTATATTCCATATTTTGTTTTGATTTAAAAGATTAACCAGAAAATTTATGTTTAAATGGTGCAGTTGAAATTTTTCATATTTTAAAAGATAAAACTTTTTTAGGAAAAGTTAATGTTGTTTTATTAATGGAACAATTTATTGAAAGAAAATTAAATTAAAAGGAAAGAAAATGTTTAATATTGAAACAAATGTTAAACAAAATCTCTAGAATTATTTTATAAATATTTTAAAGTTTTTTTTTAATAAATACAGTGAAACCTGCTTAAATTGAACACCATAGTGTCCTTGATGAAAAGTTCAAATTAGAGAGGTGTTTAGATAATCAAGGTGTTCAAGTTTAACTTATATTAATAACTTATAACTTATATATATTTATAACTTATATTTATAAACTTATATTTACAGTGTACGGAATTAAATGTTCAAATAAAAGAGGTGCTCAGCTAACAAAGGTGTTCATTTATGCTGGTTTCACTGTATATCTATTTTTGTTTTATAAATAAACTAATATTCTCCCCATAGAAATATAAAATACTCAATACTAAATATTCATAAATATCTTGTGAACTTAATAGAAAAACTTCACATAAAAAATTTATAAATCACAATATAAATGTTTTAAATATAAAATTTTATTTAATTATACATATTTTTTATCTATTCTAATTCTTATCTCGTATTTCACTCATTTTTTATATAAATGAAATATTTATTACATAAAAAGTTTGGGTCAATATAGTTTATGGGAAACATATACATTCATGAGTTCAAGAAATAACTTCTAATTTATAAACCCAATTACTACATTTAATTTTATATCTGTAGAGACTCCCTCAATCATCCCAATCAACAACACCAACGACAGATAACCTTCTCTCAATAAAACCTTATCTACTAAATCAAAACACACAATAATACTCTATCCGCTCCAATGAACTGAATCAAAACTTTCACAAATATAACTTTATTGGAAAAATACAATCACAGCTAAATATAACAACAATAATTCACTTTATAAATCATCTCAACAAACAATAATAATAAGTCTGATAACCAAAATGTCGAATAATATTCACGCAAAAATAATGATAAAAATGCAATTCCTAATTATAAAGAGAGAGATGAAAGAGGTGATCACTACAGACGAGGTTCCGAAAAGTAACAAAAAAAAACGATCTCACCATGAGCGACAAGTGGTCCCTGGGTCACCCTCTAGGCCCTTCACAGGTCGCCTAGGAATTACCAAGCTCGCTGGATTCCCTTGTTAAATCCTTTTGCGTTGTCATGTGTACTTGAGAGAAGAAAAACTTGGAATAAGAATTTGAGAATAACCATCTTCGGAGTTGTCGAATCATTTGTAAATTGTCACGGTCTTATTGTCGGTGTTGAATTGTCGAATTTTTACTGTAGAAATTTCACTGACGAATTTTCACTACTGAACCACTCGTGCTCCGTCGATAATTTTTAGGACAAATTGATGGGAATAGCCGTCTCTTTATATAGCCGTAGAGATTTGGATATGATCACCAATCTCTACGCTTCGAGACGTTTATCTCCATCATTAGCCTCTAATTAATATCTTTGTCTCTACGAGACAAAAGGAATTAATAACTCCCACGACAAAGTATAATTCCTATTTTACCATCTCATCACCAAGGCTGATTATTATCATTGTTGTTATTATTATTTTATTATAACACAACATTATTATTGAAACTCGATCAATTTCTTTCCAATTTTTGTATACAATTTTTCTCACTCAAACCATAGAAAAATAATGAGCTCTCTAAATTAACATTATTTACCTAAATTATTAAAATATAATTTTAATTAATTAAATTTTATGAATATTATTGAGCTTTATAAATAAAATTAATATTTGTTTAGGATCAATTACTGATTTGTAATCAAAAGCATGTTAATCATAACTAAATTGAAATTATTCTTGAAAATTTTAAGAAGTTAAATTTATTTTTAGAAAAATTTATATAGAGTACGTTATGATTGACAGATTAACTGTTCAATCAGAGACGTTAAATAAGAATGAATATTAATATATAAGCCAGCGTAAAATCATTATTTTAGTAAAAAATTTCCAAGACATTTTGAGTAGTGATAGAAGTTTGTTTGAAAATGGTTGAGTGTTATATTGTGTTATTAAAGCGTTCTACCATCATAATGAAGTTTAGTAGTGGTTCTCTGAGTTTTGATTTTAATGAATGACGACCTTAAGAGAGAGTTAGCCCATAGCAACCTCAGTTAGATTAGGTACACTAAGGGTGTGTGCCAACATTATTATCCTTATTTTATAAATCATAAGATAATGGATCGTGACAATTGAATCTAATTTACTAGCTTGCTCTTTCCATTCATCATTCATATTGGAGGATCAGATTATTAATTTATATACTTTGTCTAATGTGGTATTAAAATCAAATTAAATGTGGTATTAAAATTAAATGTGGTATAAAAATAAACAAATTGTACTATTTATCGTTTACTAACCTTGGTTTATGCAATATTTATATGAAAAATGTGATAAAAAATTATCTGCTGAATTTTAAATATAAATATTTAAATCTCACGAATAGATAAAAACAATAAAAATATTTTACTGAAATTGTTTAAACATTTGTAGTTATGATAAATCGAATTATTTTAAATATCATGAAGATTTTATTGTATTTATTATTCATTAATTAATTCTGTAAATTAACTATTGCCTGTCTTTTATTCCAAAAATATGACTAAACGAATACCCAATGAACCAATAGATTATGATAAAATGGTTGAAGATGAACTTAACAATCTTAATGATGTTTCCTTTCCTGAAGAAAGCTTACCAGAAATTTCTACATTCAATGTACATATTAAATTTATTATTTTATTCAAAAAAATTTTAGATTCCTGATACCGATTCTGTGGAAACAATATTAGATAAAATATCAAAGTTGCACGAAGGGTTTTATAAAAGGTGTTTTGAAAATTTAGTGTCAGATGACCAAGATTATAAAGTTGAAAGCGATTCATCGAATTATGACCATCAAATTATGAATATTTTAGCTTCAAATAAATCATATGATCAATTTAATGAGGTAAGTCTATCAGTGCATAAAATAAAGTGCATGCTTCCCAATTAAGCAGTTGATAAGAAAATTATTCGATTTCCAATGTCTCTTTATTTGTTCAACTTGATATTAACAATAAATTATTTAAATTGTAACTTAGGTATTTTATCAAATTTTCATCTTTTAAAGGAATTTGATTTTTAATATTTAAGAATTATGAAAAATAAATATCAAATTATAAATAAAAATATTAAAATGAAATTTTAAACGATTAATTTCTCATTTATTTATCGTGTTTTTCTCATCCAGAATGTGTCAAATATGCAGTTTGATATCGAAACAAGGCCTGTTGAAAATTATAATTTTGAGACAGGTAAATTTTCGTTAATCTTTATTCGTATCAAAGTTTTTCCTGATAAAAAATATGCATTGATTGGTCTAAATATTGAGCTCCGAAAACAAATGACTAAAACAGGATTACATGTATTTAATCACATCTTTTAACTGAGCAAGTTTTTAGCGTGAGTTGTGTTCAAACAGAGTACTTCCAGAAAAATAATTTTTTAAACAATTCATATTTGGTTATTTTTTCGGGAGGGCTGGTTCAGAAAAGAGATCTGGTTTTCAGAAAATTTCACAATTTTCAGTCAGAAAATCTTAATGTAATTTCATCTACCATAATTAAAAAAACAATCGAAATTGATTTGTAAAATATAATTAATAAAAAGTATTAAAAGTACGGAGATTTTGATAATGAAAATTCCAAAATCATTTCTCTGTGGCCTGTCAGACCGCTAGTATCACGTGATAGCTTGAACGATTATGTGGCATTTAGTACTTTTGACAGCCGGAACGAATCAATGAATCCAGAATTGTCATAGGTTGATAACGACATCATACGTTGTGCTTACACAGTACTGTTGCCAGTAGTTGTCTCAGAGCCGCTAGCCACTCGATGTATAGATCCAAAAACTCTGTCTATTGGTATATCGGATAAGTAGGTATGTGCAGTTAGTAACATCACGCCGTCAGAAGATCGTGAGGAAATGCAACTGTTAAATCAAAATAGATCTGAAAAAAGTTTTAGCTTCTAAAATGTTTTATTAGAGTAACTTTAAAATCAATTAAAATTAACACAGAAAACATTGATAAAATAGATAATTCTTCTTATAGTGCCACTGCAGTTTAAAAAACAATATCATTATATCAGTTTTGTAAAATCTGTATTGGATTGAATCAGAGAACTCGAGGATATCAGTATTAACAATAACAAGAAATAAAAAAACTTACCTATAAAGATCACATCGAATGAAACTGTTAATAACCAAACTGTTTTGAGAACGAGTTCTTAATTTTTGAGGATTTTTCTGAACATCCGACCTTTTATCTTGATACAATATACATCTGAAATGTTTCACCAAGTTTCAGGTGTTGTAATAAATCTAACTCCTCCCTGTTTTGTAGTGATTGCACACGATTCTCCTGACAAAGCCCGTAACATTTTAAGATTGGATATATTGTACATTAGATACCTATCATTAGTTATGAATCATAACTTATGGTACAACGCGGGAAACCTTTATTTTGTTTTCTTAAAGTGAACTTCACAACTTGAAATGATAATTTTGGTAATTGCTACGTTTATTCCTTAGTTATTTTTTTTCTATCATTTCCCTGATGCTTTCCACATCGGAGGATATTTACTCGGTCATTGAAAACCCTGAAGTAACTTTTTTCTTTGCATAACTTAAGTTATGCACTGATCGATTTTCAATAATTATATTCTGCGTGGTTGTTTTTGTAATTTCATTTTATATATTGTTAAGTCTAGTGAATGGAATTTGGAGACATTTTGGTGTTTGTTTAGTGTATTTTTTATAGATATTCTTAAAGGATTTATAACATTGGCTTATTTTGATTAAATAAAAATCTAAAACTTATATTTTTTGTAAAAGGTTTTTGTAAGAGTTTAATTCAGTTTTTGGCGGATATTAACAATTTTATCTAAAACATCAATGTCCTCACTATAATGATTGTACCGTAGGTACTCGAATATAAGTCGACTTCGTGTATAAGTCCAGGGGAGGAAATGGGAAATTCTGTGAAAAACTGTATGACTCTTATATAAGTCGAGGTAAAAATATATGTCTGGGTATTTTCCTCTTTCGTACATTTGGAAAATAACAAGGAAAAAATTTCAATCTTTCAAAAATATATGTCTGGGTATTTTCCTCTTTCGTACATTTGGAAAATAACAAGGAAAAAATTTCAATCTTTTGATACTTTATTGCAAAATATTCGTGATAATATTTATATATTTTTATT
>JBBMKC010227190.1:0-11785 GCA_037834085.1 Bipalium vagum | reverse complement strand
T
Organism: Bipalium vagum; assembly: GCA_037834085.1. Taxonomy (NCBI): domain Eukaryota; kingdom Metazoa; phylum Platyhelminthes; order Tricladida; family Geoplanidae; genus Bipalium; species Bipalium vagum. The sequence continues at coordinate 11,784 of JBBMKC010227190.1, read as the reverse complement.
ATTATTGACTTTTTTAGTTGAGTATTATTAATATTTTCATGCGGATTTCTAATTATTCTCATTAAAATGATAACCCCGAGGATATATAAAAAATGTTACAAATATATTTTGAAGTACATGTTAAATTTTTGTTTCAAAATATTTGTTTCCATTTGAACCCGTGAGAACTTTTGTGAGTACAAATAGAGATGAATGTCCAACGATTTCAACCCGGAAAAATACAAAGACATAATTTAAATATAAAGATTTGAACAGTATTATTTGGTGAAAAGACGAAAAAAATGGTTAAGTATAAAACGAAGACCCAGTCACTACTGAACATGTTCAAGGTTAAACTATGTCTAAATGAGCGTCCATGATTAATCAATTAATTGAAGGAATTCACAGACAAATAAAAACTAATTCATTTCAAAGTGGAAAATATCTATCAGTACGACAAAACACCAAAAAGATATAATTGAATGTACATATTAAAAAAAGAAGTAATTATGAGACTAATGTAGAACGTAAATAAAATAGGATAATTAATTGATAAAAAGCGTCTTCAATATCCAGAAATGGATTTCAAAAAGGGTTTTGCAGTGTTTTAATGAGAATATATTCATCATCGACCATAATTAGCAGAAATATAAGTTATAATTGTTTGCATTTACTCAGATCAATAGATCACTCTCTGTAGAGTCACATTTCAATGTATAAGTTATTGATTTAATCTTTGTGTCTGGAGAATTGATCCAGCCAGAATAAGGGAAACTCAACTGTGCCGCTTTACAAAGCGTTGCTCATCAAGGTTAATATACATTAAATTTGAAAACCTGCCTAGAAATGGTTGTATAATTTTTATGTAATTTCAGTGATGTCATACACATACATATTCACACAATATAACAGCAAACCAATCAACTATTTGATGAGTGAAAACATGTAATTAATGAGTAATTTCTTGTGTATATTTCTTATCATAAAAATAAACTGAGTTATCAATGAGATTTTCATGACCTACATAGACTGTACAAACCTTCAAATCAATCCTTTTGATTATACTGTTTTGAATTCAAATAAATTCTTCAAGGACAGGTTTGAGCCAATGAAAAAGTGTGATGATTAAGACGGTGAAAACTAAAATTATTTTCTTGTATAAATGATTTTGTTATTCCCACGATTTTTCGACTATTTCTTTTCAGACAAAAAACATTACAATGAATACTAATATTGTTAACTACGTAATGCTATTTTTAAGATTAATATTATTTTTGATTTAAACGCTTTTAACAAGTATATCTCAAATATTATTCATCGAAATTAACATATTCAAGTGCCGATATATCGAATCTTCACGACTGATTTTATCATTAAAAAACTTGATTTTCTTTTTTTCTTAAGCCAGTCTAATAAATTTAATGATTATTCAATCCCAGTTAACTTGGGATGTTTTCAACAATTCACAAATGTCTATAAACTCATTTCATTTGAAAACTTCATATTTTTCCTAAAGATTTTTAAAAAAAAAAGTGTAGTTGTTTCTTTAAAATTAAAGTTCTCCTGATCAAGGAAATAAAGAAAAATTTCTATTTATTTTCTATTTTCTATTTCATGGTCAATGTGATTCGTTTATTCATTGTATAAAATTGTGATAAATGAAATAATATTAAATGTAAAAATAAATAATTCGAATTTTTAATTATTTATGTAACTAATACAGTTGTTTTAATATTTCAATATGAGATTAATATTTAAATCAATTTTTAATATATTGAATATCAATGAGAAATCACCAATAAAATTCGGTCCAGAAATGACTGACATGGAAACAGATAGGGTACTTATAATATATAATGAATTTTGTTATATAAAAAAGATACTTCTTCGCCATTCCATTCTTCACGAATTTCATCAAGGGATAGTGCAACAAGGACATGCAAATCAATTTAAATATTTAAATAACTTTTGTGAAATACATTTTAGCATTATGTTAAATAGATTTGTACAAAATAAATTTATTTAAAATATAAAAATTAGAAAAAAAAAACATACAAAAAAGTGTCCCTTATAACGGGGGCTCAGAAAAACTGAGGAATAGATTAGAACAGATTTCTTCAAAATTTATCTCATATAAAGAGGTTTTCATTATAACTAGTGTCTCTTGTATATACATTTATGGATCAAAGGCGATTAGCACAATGAAAGAGTTCTACTGAAAAGAGTACATTTAAACAAATAATTGTCTATTTGTAAATGTATTATTTATTGAATTTGTTTTTAATTAACGATTTTCTTTTCAATATGAACCTTCTCTAATTCCAAACCATAAAAAAACAAAACGCTTAGTGTAATGTTGACGATATTTATTTCATGCAAAGCACGTCCCAAATTAAAACAAAGTATTTCCAAGTCTTTGATGTTTCATTAATGGCTTTATGAACAACGAGATCTGTGTTGGTTAAGGCGAAAAGATGGAAATAATCGTTCCATCTTCTTTGATCATAATAATGATGGGAGAGTTATAAATTATATAATATCTTTCATGGGTAATGATAACAGGAATCGTTTATATTCCATGGGCGGCTTACACTGAAATTATTCATTTTATTTTTATACTATTTTCCGAGGAGGGGTTTTAAAAATTGGAAAATTTTACAAAATATTAAAAAAAATTGAATTAATTTAGCGAAAATGCATTTATTATTCATATCATATTCCAATATGGCCTTCATATATATATGATTTTGAATTATTTAAACAAAGTTGGTAATCCGTCGGATTTCTGATATTTATAAAAAAGGAAGAGCAGAAATATTTGATTATTTATTTATTAATAATTGCCAGAATCCAATTAATTCTTGTTAGAATTTGGAAGCAATTTCAGGCCATAAATATCAGTTCAGGCATCATTATTTTCCAATATTTATATTTATCCGATATTTATCTACAATAAATAGATATACAAGCTATGGGTAATTAGAAAAAGGTTTCATAAATGGAAAAAAATTGATTTTTATATTTTATTGGATTGTTTTATTCATAAAAACGATGACAGACCTTGGACATGGAGCAATTAAACAAATAAATGTGATGCTGGAAAAAAATATTGTTGAGACTCCTTGTTAGACTAGAATAAGCTGAAATTCTTTGTGATGAAAAGAAGAAATATTTTTTTGTTTTAATTTGTTTTATACTTTTTTAAATTAAAAATTATAAGATTAATTCTCAAGTATAGTTTTCTTTATTTTACGAGATCTTTTCAACCTTTTATTCAAAATAAATATTATAAATTATTAAAACAGAAATTCCTGTTTTATTGGATTTTTAAATATATTTCTAATAATATAAATATTAATAATTTATTATTAAATAATATTGATATTTTTCCGCTAAAAATAACAAAAATTTGTATCTGAGAAACTTTTTTTAAGATATTTTATTTTTGTTCAATTTTATTTTACAATATATTTTGAAAATTTTATTATTATTATTATTATTATTATTATTATTATTATTATACAAATAATAAGTATATTATGATTATAATTATTATTATTTAGGGTGTAACATAAAGTTCCATCGATTTAAAATTCAAAAGATAAATTTGTAAATTTTTTGATATTTGTATTTTAGTTTTGTGTTTAGGTCAAATTTATAACAATCGATAATCTTTTCTTTATTATTTAGTAATGTAAATTATTTATTGAATAAATTGTTTAACTATATCAAATATGGATGGCATTTTTTAAAAAAATGCTGAGAATGCTTCCATGAATTTCAATTGAACACTCGGCTGATGAGGCAACAAGAAATATCATTTATACTGTTGAAAATTATGTTGTAAAGAAAGCTCTGTTATGAAATGGTTTCTAAAATTCAAGAACGGAGATATCAACCCTGAACATAAAGGGAGTTCTGGACGTCATTTAATGAGGGAATCTGAACCTGTGTGCTATTGAAAACCATTCTTTAAAAAGTATACGCAAATTATCGGTTGAATTATAACTTTCACACAGCACAATTACTCACTGCCTACACAAACATCAGTTTAGGTACAGATGCGATCATAATTTGACCTCTAAAATAATGGAAAACAGAATCAGAATTGTAAAAATTTACTATCCCACCACAATGGCAGTTCATTTTATGAGCCACCTTACCAGTGACGAATCATGGGTTCAGTAAGACAATTGATGGAAACAGAATCAATGACTATGCCCAAATCAACCAGGCGCAGCGGTGATAAAACAGATGCACCCAAAACGGCAAGCTCTATGTGTTAGGTGGAACGTCTACAGCATTGTTCATTGGGAGCTGGTTCTGCTTCATTGTATAATTACTGATCAGGTATATTATCTGAACGTTCCAAGTTCGAGGGAAGCTGCCAGCAGTTTTTCAATTGAAAATCTTAAAGAGTCTTAAAGAGTTTTAGAGTCTACTATGTGACAATAATATATTTCAGCCAATTAATAGTAATTTTTTGTAAATAATTATTTTAATAAGAATAAAGCTTTGAATTCATAAAAAGATTGGAATTTTATGTTACACCCTATATATTTTGGAAAATCGATTTAATTTTAACTTTATTTTCAAATCCAATAAATTAATATTAAAACGCAAAATGCAAAACTTAATAAATAAAATAACACAATAAATATATAAACAAATAATTTATTTTTTAATGTTTTATGAAATCTTTAAAACTTATAACAAATAAAATATTAAAAAATTAATTAAACTGTATTATTGATAATTTATTGATTATTAAGTGTTTGTCAGTGAGAAATTTTAAAAACTACATAAAATATTACTTAATTTTCTAAAATAAATAAAATAATAATAAAAATTAAAATATATAAAAATGATCATTTTTAAGATTATTACGGAAAGTTGAAAGGTCAGTTGAGATAAAATCAATTTATATTACAGTAGGTACTCGTTAAATGTCATACCCACGGAAAATAATTTTTTAAAAACATGTCTATTAACGAAATTTTGTGACATTTATCGAATTTGGTAGTAGACTTTTTAAAATTAATTTTTTAAATCGTTTTTTGAATTTCTAAGAAATATAATAATTTAATTATCGAAGAACATTTATTACTTAACATATTTATCCATTGTGGCAATATTGGACAATTTTCGTAGAATGAAAATATCATGAACTGAAATACCAGGTCGACATGAAGCCCATTCAATGGCTTTATTGAATGTTGATATGACATTGTTAATATTAGATCCAATTTCATTTTCTTCTATTGATTGTTCGATAGTATTACATATGTTGTTATCATCTACCATAAATATAGCCTCCACATCTTCTTCAAAAATACCACTGGCCCATTCCGTAATTTCTAAATCATTAAGCTAAATCATTAATTTGGTAAAACATTTCGATAGAGTTGTAAAACATTGCAAGTCTTGAGAAAAAATAAAATTTATATGACAAATATCGATTTATTTTGGAATCGATGACATTTAACGCATTACGACATTTAACGAGAATGACAAATAACGTGCATGACATTTAATGAGTAGTTATTGTAGTTCAATTTTATTTTTATACTTATATAATAATATTTCGAAAATAATCTTCTCTCTATTTTCTGATTATTTTTTTATTAATTTTTTTAATATTTATTAATAAAATATAATCTTATTATTGTTCATAAATATTGTATTATTTTAATTAAATTTTTTTTATTATTTTTTATTTCATAAACTCTACTTTTAAATAATGTTCATTTATTATTTTCTGAAATTATTAAATGGTGTCCATTAAAATTTTACTTTTGATATGTAAAATATGTCTTACTAACTTTATATTAATCAACAATATTAAGGTTTGATGTCCAGACCGATAAATAAAAATTTAGATTTTAGAAATATCATTTGATTTCAACAAATTTCTTTCCACTTACAGTATCGATCCTCCGAAAAGTGTGGTTAGCTTATGTACAATTGGTTGTTCGAATTTTCTAAAGCAATTAATAATATGACTATTAAGTTGGTCAGTAGTTGTAGATTCCCATAAATTCTTTTCAACCCCCCCTTAAATCTTTGTTAATACGTATTTCAAAAGTTTCATTTTTAAAAAAATTAAAGCTGTTTTGCTGTTTCAACAATTTTGTATTTAAACTGCCATAAAACAAAAAATTTTAAAAATAATCAAAAATGGTTTTTGTATCTTGTGGAATATTTATTTACCAATGCAGTACATTAAAAATATGTTCAGTATTTTGTAAATCCTTTTGTTCTGCTTGCAGTCCCAGTTGTACATTATTTTAAAATATTCTCCCGAACAGCAATATGGGAAACAGATAACTGATATCTTTCCAACATCTTTCTACTTATCTGTCTATAGGAAAACCATGAGTCGCGAAATGCGCATACTTTTGAACGGTTTTCATTTGATAATTGATTGTCACGTGTCTAATTCATTACTTTGTATCTCTTAACCATACTTTATGTTGAATTTTAAAAGTATCCTATTTCAATATTTATTATAAAAATAAAAAAGAAGTCAATTGTATAATTTGCAATTTTCAAACAAAATAATTTGAAATTTGAACCAATTTCACATTGCAGTATAATTAGACGACATTGTTAAACATATTTCAGTTATATTTCATCTAAAAATTTAATTAACCTTTAATAAATACCTAAAGTATATGATTATTCCAGTAGACAACATAATTAAAAACACACCTTTATTTAAAAGTTTTATCCCAGCATTATCCTACGTGAAATTAAATTTTAGATTTGTCTACTGCCTATAATTACTAATGTTCTACAAGATGCAAAAACCGTTTCTGATGATCTTTAAAATTTTAATTTTATAGCAGTTTAAATAACAAATTATTGAAACTTTTAAGGTTTTAACTTTTTTATAGAGCGTAGTGTATGTATTATCTAAAATATTATCATTATCTAAAAGATAATATAAATCAATTGAATCTATTAATAATATCAAATGTATTGTTTAAAATTACATCTACGTTAATCAATCATCACAACGTTATAAACTTTCATTTTTCCATAACATTTTAATGAAATTTTTGGTCGACAGCAGTAAATTTTTTTTAATTTAATTTTAATTCCTTAAATTAAATTACTTTTTTATTTAAATGAAAAAAATCTTTCCAATGCTTTTTTAATCAAAACCAGTTAGAGTGAGACTTAATTTACCAATATTAAGAAAATAAATTAAAAACGTAAACTCATTATTTTTTATTTATATTTAAATATGAAAAATGAAAAAAAATTCTTTTATAATATTAAAACAAATTATGGACAGATATGGGTCAGTCTAAAAATAAATGAAGGAATTTATGAAAGTCTTGATATCTGATTTCAGATCACTTTTTAAAATAAGAAATTTTTTCATTTTAGAGAAAATTAAAACAATCATTTTTTTATTTATATATGTAACTTTTAACAGATCTTTTGCAAGATATTTTATTTAAAAAATACATAAGGAAAACATGTTATTGAGACGATTATCGATTAAAACTTATTAAAAAAATTTTATATAATAATAATAATATATATTAATAATAATAATATTATTATCTATAATATATAATAAAATAATAAAATAAAATAAATTAATAAATTAATAAATTAATTAAATAATAAAATAATAAAGTAATAAAGTAATAAAATTATAAAATTATAAAATTATATAATTATGAAATTATAAAATAATATAATAATAAAATAATTTATTAAATTTCGCTGCTATTTTTATAATTTTTATTTTTTAATATGATATTTTATTTTAAGTAGAAAGATTTGTTTCACTTATGAAGCAGTACAAGAATATATTAAAATTTTGACTGTAAAATAAGATTTCTAATCCATCAATTAACCATAACAAAAACCGCTTTACAATTGTTGAAGACTATTGTCAAACGAAAAAAACTATTTGTTTTTATTAATTTCAATTCATTTTCAGTTTCATGTGGAAAAAACTAAGAATCCCATAAAAATCAAATCGTCCTCGTTTTGATCTTTTGCAAAATCTGACGATCTGCCCTCACCCTAAGGCAGAGCAAAGTTAGCTAAAAAGTCAGAACTTCCGGAACAGTGCTTATCGTCTACCTATTTCTCTTTAATGATAATTGCATCAACGAGGACACAGTCGATAGTGAAAGCAGTAAGGAAAGGTTTTTTTCATTAATGCAATCGTCGCTTTTCTCCACATTTCGCTATATATTTCCAGCCAATGCCATATGAAATACATTAATTACTTAATTAAAAATGTAATTTAATAAATTTGTTTTGACTACATTATCCAGTTTCCTTCATTTGATTATCAACATGTCACATTAAAACAACTCCAAGTGGATTATTTAATGTTTTTCTCAGTCTTGACATGTTACCATTTTCGTTTGATCATTTATTATTTTTAATAATAATAATCATTTTAATTTTTAAAAAAATATTTTTAAAAATTTAATTAAACTTTCTTATTTTCTATTTCCAAACGAATTTATTATTATGTATTAATTAATTTCTTTCAACAAAATCACGTGATTCAGCCATCATTATTAATAAAATATAAATATTATTTATTATTACAATAATTATTAATGATTATTGGCCATTAATCTTAATTTCTATATTTCCAGCAGAAATAAATAACGATAATTTTAATAAATTAAAATTAATTCACTTTTATTGATAAAAACATAATTTTTTGAAATAAATCTCCAAATTCTTTATTAATAAAATCATTATTTTTTTTAAAAAATTTAATTTTTTTTATAAAAATATAAAACAAATAAAACAAAAAATATTAAATAATATTCATTATTATTTTATAAAAAATATTTTATTTATGTAAAACTAAATATATAAATATATAATAATTATTACTATATATTAAAAGTATAAATATTAAATATTATTTTAAAAAATATTTACATTTTAAAATATAATAAATTTAAAAATATATAATATTATAATATTTTATATTTATTAAAAATGTTAAATTAAATTTTTAAAAATCTACAGCATTATCATTATTAAGTAATTTTACAAGCTTACAGATTTATATTTAATAAGTATATTAATCAATTAATTATTTAAATATTGGACCAATATTTTTTCTTTCTAAATTTTAAATTAAAAGTGAAATAGTTCACAAAATTATATTTATTAAAAATATTTATTAATTAAATATTTAAAATTATTTAATAATTTAATATTATATATTATTCTAAAACTTTTAAAGTAATTTTAAAAAAATTACAGATTAATATTTATAAAATAAATTAATCAATTAATTATTAAAATATATAAATAACTTTTTAATTTTATTTTTTTTTCAAAATTTTAAATTAAACGAAAAAAATTCACAGCATTATAATTATTAAAAATATTTATCTATAAATTATTTATAATATTACAGAAATAGAATAATATTATTTTAAAAATTTTTAATTAAATTTAAGAAAATATCAGATTTATTATTTATACATTATGAAATATATAACATTTTAACTTTTATTTTTATTAAAAAAGTTAAATAAAAAAATTTAAAATCTATAGCATTATCATAATTAAACTCATTAATCAATTTATTATTTAAATATATAAATAAATTTAATATTTTTTTCATTCTAAATTTTAAATTAAAAGTGAAAAATTTAACAAAATTATATTAATGAAAATATTCATCTATTAATTATTTAAAATATTATATAAATAAATTTAATAATTAAATAATATATATTATTTTAAAAATTTTAAAGTAAATTTTAAAAAATTACAGATTTATATATTTATTAAAAAATATTAATCAATTAATTATCTAAAATAATATATAATTTTGTTCCATTTCTTTTCCATTTAATTTGAAATATTCTTATCGGACTTTATCTGCAGATATTTTGAGCAGAGTTATCATTAAAATGGAATGGGGAAAATTTGCCCAGTTTCCCAAATAGATTATTATTGGAAAATTCCAACAAAAACAAGGCCAAAGTTTGCTTGTCAACCATGGTGACCAAATCTTAACGGGAAACGATAAAATGTGGCCAAAACCCGTTATCGATAATCTAATCTAATTAAAGTCATCTGGACAATATTTACTTTTCCTGACAGTCTCGGAGATATTATCCCAGTAATTATCTCACACTTTGCTAACCAAACATGAGCCTGTCCACTTCAAGTAAATAAATCTCCCCGTTTTCTATCACAGGAATTCGCCATCATTTCTATTATTTCGTTTTCCTTCAGCAGACTTTTTGTTTTAATTTCCATTCCTCTGTACTTTATATCGTCGTATTATTTTTGTCCATTTTTCCAAGGAAAATGTGAAGACCAAATAATTATTTTTTATTTCCCTTAACATCATAAAACAGTCAACTGTTTACACCAGTTTCACAATTGAGAGTATGAGAACAAATCGTAATCTGAAGAATAAAAACAATATAACTCTCACTTAAACAGGGAAATATAATCTGTTTTCAATAATATTTACAAAACAGTGTTTTATTTAAAGGCGATTATTCCATCTAAAGATGTCTCAATTGTCATTTACGATGTATGGAGTCAGTTATAAAACGTTTCCTTCTAAAGGGACCCCTTCAAATTTAAAGAGTTGAAATATTTCTCTCCCTTAACGTTGGTCAAATAACTGGTGGATCTTTTAAATCTTCTGTTCTTTATTGAGTTTCTGTTGAAATTTTTCCCTTTAACATTGAGGGTCTCATAACGATTATACTTTATTCTATCAAAATTTTTAGTTTTTACTGAGTTATTGAATTTGAATGTGACGGGCTGATATAAGAGAATAATTACCTTTTATAATATATTCACATTTGACAAAGGATTTATTGAAAATGATTTTGTTTGAACGCATTAATTTACAAATCATTTTAAAGCCCAAAATTTAATTTATACAAGTATTTTTTATACTTTATAATTTATACTTGTATTTCCATAAGTTTTACCTCACTCGTATTATTATTTTTTTAATTTATATTATTTGTAAAATTCATGTTAGAAAATTTGCACTGTACGAGTTTAAGAACTTGATGAAATGATCCGAAAATTGTAGTCTTAGTTTCTCGTGTTAGTCAATAAAAAATCTACGATCTCTTTTCGATAGTATACGGTCAGAGGTTGCAAAGCAATTCATGCAAAAGTCGAAAGATTTTGATTATGAGCGTCTACCTCAACCACCATATCCATTGTGTCCTATCGTCTATCGTCTATTGCCTACCTCTTTTTTTTTGCCCTAACAAAAGTGCTATTCAATAAACCTTTTAGCGATTCAAGAAGACCAGACTTCTACGCCATTAAGACAAATAAAGTTATTTGATGTTGTCAGAAATGTGTTGATTGTCATGGATCAGCTTTTGAATTAAACACTTTTGTCTTTTGAGAGAGCTTAGAACGAAATTATTTTCTTCCCAACCTGAAATTTTCTCAAATTCTGGGGGTTCTTTTGTAATTATATAATAGTTAAAAATGATTTTAAAATTCATGAAACATTTAATTAATTATAATATTATGATAATAATATTTAAAATAATAATATTATTACCAATAAAAAGAATATTTTTGAATATATTATATGTATATATAATATAAATATTTATTTATATATAACTAGTAAAGAAAATGTCCTAAAATCAAATAATCTTTATCCAATGACTTTAATGACATTTATTATTATTATTATTAATTATTATTATTAATTATTATTATTATTATTAATTATTATTATTATTATTTATTATTATTATTATTAATTATTATTATTATTATTAATTATTATTATTATTATTA
>JBBMKC010227179.1:0-11787 GCA_037834085.1 Bipalium vagum | reverse complement strand
ATAATAATAATAATATTAATAAAAAATTAATAATAAAAAAAATAATAATAATACTAAAAAACTAATAATAATAAACTATCAAACCATATTAGAAATCAAATTTAGGATATTTCACTTAATTAATAATTTTAAAATATAACTTTCAATTTCCGTATATACCTCATCACAACATTTATAAATATAATTTTATTATTAATTTCTATTTCATAAAATTGATATTTTAACAAATGCCTACAATTTTCCAATTTCACCTGTGCGGAAATTAATAATATGTATACATAAAGAAACTAAAATCTTCATATTCAGCGCTTTCTTTTGATAGAATTTTTTCCTTTTTAAAAACGCATGTACATACCGCGCTAATTTGAAGGTAATTTCTTGTGAACTTTCCCAGCTCTATATTCTGGTGCATTTACAATTGAAACATCATTAGAATAAATGTCAAATCTAAAATGCTGGTTTTATAATGTTTTACCGATACACTGACCCCAGACCGCCTCCATTGTGAACCAAGACTAAAATAATCAAAATAATAAGTTGATCTCTTTATATCCCTACTCGTCTAAGATGTCTTAATTTAATCAAAATAATATGCCTTTAATAACATGATTTAGATGGGAGAATATGTCAAGACTTTATACAAGTTAATAATTTTTTTCATATAAAGTAATAAGAATTAATATTACTTTATATTTGACAATTTGAGACCAGAATAATGTAAGAAATTAATATCATGTAATTTAAGAAAAATAATTTGAGACTACAAATAAAATTAATTAATTACATATTTTAATTTTATTATGATTATTTATTTTAATATAATTATAAGAAATACATCTTAAATATTATTTTAAAATGAAAGCAGATCAAATTGAATATAGAAAAATAATTAATAAGTTATTGTCTGACTATATATTTAATTAGTTAATTACTGAGTAATTATTAATTAATTTAATCACTGAATTGCGATTTAAACCAATTACAATACAAACCTTTCTCAAATCCACATTAGCACATTTTTGATATCTTTTTGGTCTCCTTTCTTTAAACATTGGACTTTTAATTACAATATTATTTGTTACTTTTAAAGGTAACTCAAATTTCAATTTAAATGTTAAATGATGATTCTTTGACTATTTTTATATTATTAAAAAGTCTTTATTATTAATATTAATTTATTATTTATTTTAATTAAAATAAAAAGAAATTTTTGGTCTTAAAATATTTTTATTAAGAATTTGTTTTCAATTGATTAACTTTTGAAGACTTTGATTATTTAGCTTGATAAATGAGTCTTTAATTTATTAGATATTTTCAACAGAAAAATCTCTGACTCGACGTCAATTGTTAGTTTTAGTAACAACTCTGTCAATTTATTTTAATTTACTCTAGAGCAACAACCGTAGAAATGTGATTTCTAATTCCTCAACAACGTATTTTTTATTTTTAAAAATATTTTTCAATTCATAATTTCTTTATTTTTTAGCACTGTTTGTGATGAATTATCTTTAAATACTGCAATTGGAGGATCATCAAACTTTCAGAAAAAAAATTATCAAACTAAAGTCAATAAAACTAATTCGTCCAATGTGAGTATTAAAAAGTGTAAAACCAAGCCAACATCACTCTCCAGCAAGGGGTCTCTCAAGAACGAAGACTTATTTGTGTCTACCACAATGAATAAAGGAAAATATCTAATCAAAGATCAATGGAATACTTTTATTGGATCAGAAGAACTGAAAAAGTACTCAAAGAAAGTTATTGAGAGAAATGATAACATTTGGGGTAATTTTATAACGCTTTGCCAATCTCCTTAACATGAAATTTGAACATTTACACTATTATTAATTTTTATTGATTTACATTCAATAATATTCGGTTTCATTAATATTTGACCAAAACGTATATTAATCAAAATTCTGGAAAAAATCACAAGAAAAATTGATAAACTTAAATTTAAAAGAATTTCTCATTTAAAACCAAAAAAGACAATTTTAAAATCTGTTTTATATTCATTTTAGAGACAACATCTTTAATCTCAGCTCTTTTCTCAAAACTGTTAAGGCAAAGAATAAATATAAATATCACCAAATGCCATTTTATATATTAATATTTTATCATTTTTATTTTCCTTCAAATTCTCCACGAATTTAAATATTTTTTTATTATCCTCAATTTTTGTTTTCTTGAGTTTCATTTTATAAAATTTCCTCTTGTTTTATCAATGGTATTTGAGTGTCCTTTTCTGTATATTTATCAGTGTAAAATGGATTAACGTTTTTTAAACTTATGATACATTTATGACACAATATTTTTTGGAATGAATTTTTCAAACATTCCGCCCATTCTTCAGATGAAAATAGATAAAATTTTATTATGCGATTCCGTTATTTGATTTCAAATGAACAAGTATATGAAAAATTAATAAAATTGTTTTAATATCGTTATGGATAATGTTTTTAAAGAAAACTCGGTATTTCTTTTATGTAATTAAGATGATTAATTATTACTTGTACTGAAATTTTGCATTTAAAAAGAAATAAAATTTAATAAAGTACTGTAATACTAATATAATAATAATAATAATAATAATAATAATAATAATAATAATAATAATAATAATGATAAAAAATAATGATAATAGTAATAATGATGATAATAATAATGTTAATTAATATAAACTGATAAATATAAAAGTAAATTAACATAATAATAATAGAATTGAACAGTAGAACACATATAATGAGACATTGAGAAACCTTATGAAATATTAGCAAATCTGTTGAGATGTCAAAATATGATATTATACAAGTATTGAAATGTTGTATAATGGAATGAAAAACGATATGACGTAATATGAATTGTTTAAAATAACAGTTCTATAAAACTATACATTATACTTTACATTTGTAGAGAGAATCGATGTAAGACATAGTCAACAGACGTTTTCCGTGAACTATTTTGTTAATGTTAACGATTTTCGATTTTATAAATTGAGAATTGATATTTCCATTATATGTCACAAAATTATAAATATATTAATAAAAATTATTATCAATTCTTCGTCAATAAGCAATAATATTTAATATTTAACGTTTTATTTTGTTTATGAAAGTAGCCTGGAAGTAATTATTTGTTAATACTTAGAGTGCATCAGACTCATTGATTGTGTTCATATTCCAATTGGAAAGCAAACGTCAAAATTTTTTTATTAATTGTTCTACAATGGTCAACAAAATTTAATTCAGATAATGTCAAAAAATTCAACTTCCGTCAGAGTGATCTTTAAAAATTGAAGTCTCACTAAAATGATTTCTACAAAAATCTATAAATATATCAAATGAAAAATTAAAACAAATATGAAGATCAATATATTAAAACGATAAAAAAGCAAATGAAGTTGATAATCAATGTAGAGATATTTTATTCGGGTTCCTCTAACAATACAATCTTAAACGTTAAACGTTAAACGGTTTCTTGTTAAGACATTCACTATTAGAGAACATAAAAACATTTGAAAGTGGTTAGTAAGGTTTATTTATTGAACCACTCAAACTTAAAAATTGCAAATCTTCTTTGTTAAGCAATGCAAGGGTTTCGCTTTTAAGTTGTATAAAAAATGATAAAAAATTGGTTCTATACAATAGTCGTAGATGTTCAATTGAATGGGTAAATATCAATCAATCTCCGCCGCCTTTCCCAAAACATACTCTGCCACCATAAAATAATGCTTACTCATTGACATGTTCTGATAAGACTATCACAAGACAAGTATGCCTCCAACCTAGAAATAATGGACCAAAAATTAAACATTAAGCAACCTACAGTGGTTACAGAAAGAAGTAATTTTACTGGATGACAATACATGACCACATTTATGCAAAAGATTTTACGAAGGTAACTAAACTAGGAATATGAAGTCTCCAATATCAACATGGTACCAACGAATTACTTTCCATTCTTTTCTGGAAAACAATTTTTTGTAATTCCGACTTCATCACTTCTAGAAAACTAGATCTTTAGATAAATGGTATTCAAAACCTGTCAATCGTTGGCACAGATGAGTTGAATGGAATGGTGACTATTTCAATTGAATAAAAATTTTCTTATATTTGTCAAATTCGTCTTTCAATTTATTATGAAATCGAAAATTTCATGACACAAATAAAATATTAAATTGATAGGAAGTTCAAAATATGTTTCATAAAAATAAATGTTTAAACAGGTCATAAGTTGCAATATAAATAAATAAATTATGAAAATATAAATTATTTTTTCTCAAAATTCTTTTGAAGTTTTGAATCAATAAAAAATTATCTCACTTTTTTAAAGCAATAAATTATTAATTTTTAAAGATAATTCTATATAAAATAAATCAATTTTGGTGATAATTTGCTTTGTAGAAATGGTGTCTTTGCATTATGGATGTTTAAATCGACTTGTGATTCTTAGAGATGTCTATGAGAAGTCATATCCACACTTAGAGGTTGGATTCAATCAAATAACAAGAAGTTCTTCTACTCCTCGAGCAGAATCATCGACTTTAGAAAGACAGGGATCTATTTCTGAGAAATCTAATGTTTTTGAAACAATAGAAAGTATTGTACCGGGTCTGAATCCACTGATAAGATGTTTTGCCAAAATCACAAACAACTTAGTCGAAAATCATCTCATCAGACCTGATCGTGTTATCACAGATATCGGTCAAGTTTTGAATGATTCTGTAAAGTTATATGTGAATTATAAGTAATAAGATGTAATACTTAATAATTCAGTTGACTGATGAATTGTGCCTGGAATTGGCTAAGCTCTTTGGGCATTTTAATTTTCAAAGACAGTTTGCTCCTCAAAAAATAAATTACTTTAAAACCTATCCAATGTTTCTATTATATATCCAGGTTAGTTTTACTTGATATTTAAAACCACTTTTGATATAACTTTTGTAAAATAATCATTCTATAATAATAAAAAATAAAATTTTTAAAAATAGAAATTTTGATAATAATAATAACAACAAAATTTTATCTGATCTTTTCATTATTATCTTGTACTGAACTTAAACTGTACTTTTTTTTAAAAATTTCTTTATTTTTAAATTTTTAAATTCAATCACCACGTTTTTAGTCATTGCACTATTTTTAAACCATTCGAAAAAGAAATCAATAGGTTCCAGGTTTTATGAGGAATAGATAATTAATTAAATGAATGGAAATTTAATTAATTAACCTCTCAATAATTTTTTAGCAATGTTAATATAATATCCATTTAATCTGACCCAAAATCTTTAATTATGATTGTTTTAATGTAACCATAAGAGTGAAATAAAATAACGCATGATAACGCTAAACTTATTAAATACCAATACAAAATCATGAAAATGCTAAGTTAGTCACAAAGCACCTCAGCAACTTTCCTAATCGCACACCCACTATGTATCAATACCACATTAAGAAAACGCAAATTGCCTTCCATCCATATCCCTAAACCAATTAATGAAAATTTAAGGAATTCAGAAGTAAAAGGTAATTATGGTGAAAGCTACATCGTCTTATTAATCTGCTAAAACCATTTAGGGGTAAACTGACCAAAAAGAAATGGGAAAAGTATTTCACTTAATTTATTATTATTATCAAGGATTTGGTACTATTATAAATATTATATTTGGAATAACTATAATAGTAATAATAAAATATAAATAATATATATAAATATTATTTCAGTTTTGCCTAATATTATTATGGACATATTATTACGATTACAATATTGATTTTTAATTTTATTATGATTATTACAGAGTAAGAACCCAACAAATATTTTGATACAAGTAAAACTTTCTGATTAGAAGTATTTTAGGAACATGAATTTTATACAAACTTTACCCTAATGTACCACTTTCTTTATTTAACCATTCCACATTAATAGCGTGATGATTCCAGAGTTTTTTCGTGAAAACATTTTCAGTACTTACAAAGAACTTTTCTATTATTTTTATTTTTAATACTTATATTTATAATAACTTAACAACTCATAATTAACACACGCGATTTCCATAATTATACTATGAAGAATAATAAAAGAAAAATGAATTCCTCAATATATCTGTTTAAGTTCATTTAAAATTTATTTCGACCATAAAAGTGAAAATTGATAAAGTTTATTTTTAATAGAACAATATTTGTTTACCTTTAAAATAGTTATTTTTGAAATGTTCATGTTGGTCTTGAAGCATAGCTTCCATTGATAATTGATTCAATTTTTAAATGAAATTAAGCACAACTCAAATTTTATAATAAAATATTAACAAAATATACAATTTAATATTTTTTTACAGGCTTCTCAAAGTGTGTTTCAATAATATTGTAGTATTAATATTTTCACCTGTTTATAATATTTACCAGAAAAAATTACATTTCAGATATTTTTTTGATAATTTTTACACAATTAAATAATGTTTGTATTTTTTGTAATTTTTGTATTAACTGACGAAATGAGCATTGGTGTGTATAGAAGGTCATTATTGATTAAACCAAAATATTTTTTACTAAAATGTTCTAATAAAACTCATTAAAACTCCATCTGATATATTAAATCGGGTTCAGCACTTCTAAGCTAAGCTACACTCGCAACCACCTTCAATTTGATTACAGTTACAATTTAATTATTTAATTAAATTTAATTGATACCACTTTTCAGTCATTTGTTAAGATTTAATATTAATATTTTTAAAATGTTTTTATATTAAGTAAACAATTTGACAATTTTTTGCATTATTTGAATTTCTAAGTATTGTTATTTTTTCAGAAATGTGAAAGAGATCCGAGATCTGAAAAGAAAACCTTGTCAGATTATATACAAGATATTAGTATGTTTTGGGCCAGAATGACCGTTCCTTTG
The DNA here is from genome assembly GCA_037834085.1 of Bipalium vagum. Lineage (NCBI taxonomy): Eukaryota > Metazoa > Platyhelminthes > Tricladida > Geoplanidae > Bipalium > Bipalium vagum. The sequence continues at coordinate 4,893 of JBBMKC010227179.1, read as the reverse complement.
AATTTAATTATCGAAAAAACGATGAGTACCGAATTATTGCTGAAAATTATCACAAATAAACTCATTCATTTTCAGACGATTCTCAAGAAATCAATTATCTGAATAGTTATAGAGACAAGATCCAAAAGCTTATTGTTGAAGCAGAAAATATTCAGGTAAAGTTTGCGAACGCGGAGACTCTGAAAGAAATTATTGAGAATTACGAAGTCACGTCTGACTGGAAAGAAAGTGAAAAGGTACAAGAATTTATGAAGTCAGAGAATGCTGTTCTTGTGTATAAAGGTGAAGTACAGCTAGAAGTTAGGAAATATACTGGGAAGGTTTATTATCGAGGTAAATTTTAACTGGATGAATTTTCTGGATTGACTCCCTTAGAGTTAACTGGCATTGCTTTGGAGAATTGTCTTTTCTTCTTACAATCAATTCAAGAACCTGGAAAAAATACTCATAAATACCAATTGTTTCAAGACAGGGATTCATTTGTAAGATATCTAATACTTATACTAAGACTTGATAATAAATGTAAAATAAAACAACTAAACATTAAACTTTTATCAACATTAGTTTGTTGGAAAAAAAGTAATGTAACGTTTTTATATAGGGACTTTAAAGCAAAAATATTAATGTATTAAGATTTCAATTAATATTTTTATAATTATTGATTTAAAATATTAGGATAGTAAGCCTCTAATGAAATAAAACATCTTTTTAAAAATTTTTTTGGATAATATAAAACTCGGTATAAAAGACAACGACAATGACACAAATTCGAACATGTCTATTATATGAATTTAAATTAAAGTAAAATGCGCCAGAGGCTGCATGAGATATTTTCCAAACTCATAGCAAAGATTTAATTAGCAAATGAGATACTCATCGTTAATACAAAAGATTCTGCTCTATAGATACATCTACAAGACGAGTGTCATTCAGGACCACCACCACATATTGATAAAAGTCATTTTAAAAACATTATCGAACCCAATCATCAACAATCTATTCGTGCACTTGTCGAGATATTTGAGATTGCGACCACAGTTAGCAACTTTCTTCGACAAATTGAAAATTAAGAAGCATAAAAATTGGATTTCATTTCCATTAAATGAAAATTGCAAAAACCAGGACTTATCCAATTTGTTCTTCTTTATTGATATGAAAATGAAATTAGGCTTTTTTTTATGACCATTGTATAGATAAAATTTCTCGGCAATTACAGTTGCGAATTCTGAGCATGATAATGATAATAATTTGGTGGTATATGATTGGTATTATTCAGTATGGTTTCTTGAGATATGGAGAATATTCTGTGCGAAATCTTATTGATGTCAAGTCGATCCTTGACACTAAAATCTGAAGCAAACCACCAGGATTGATGAATCCTGACCCTCCTTTACTTTTCCACGTTAACATTCGGCATCACATTGCAAAATAAACTGTACAAACATTATAGGACAGAAAAATTATTTAGAAATCGAAATAAGCAGAAAAGAATTATTTTTATACACAAAATTATTGTTAACATCATTCACCTTGAAAGAATTTTTTATTTTTTGGTTAAATTAGTTATTCTGCACAGGATCGTCGAGATAAGTCCGAAGCATTCACAAAGTTATATTAAAAGAAGATAATCTCTACAATCATAATTAATTTTGTTTAACTAAGCTAATTTATCAATAAAATAGAATAATCATATTTGATTTATTTAATATTAGGCATGAGTTCATAATATGATCTCATGATAGAAGTGTTAGAATCACTTGGCGCCAGAAGAAAACCAAAAGAAAATTGAATAGTTTGGCTATAACAAGACCCAAGTTTATGAGTTGACAAAAAGGTATACCAGAACAAATAGCAGATATATTAAAAAAAAAGAAAATGTCACAATAAACGATCTTTAATCATCGTATTAGATGTGGTAAGCATTAAGAGCCAGATAATGCCACCTCACCTTTTCCAGCGTGGTCTCAAAAAGAATACTGAAACTTATATCGGCAATTGTAAGACCTTGGATGAATGAGAAAGTATGTCTTCAAAGAATACTGCTCCTGCTAATAAAACTAGGAAAAGACTCGCATGGTTTTGTGGAAGTCGGTTCTATTGAGTTCTGAGTGCATTCTCAATTATTGCCTATAGATCTTAGGTGAATCACAAGTTAACTCAAAAGCTCATAACACAATCAAGTCTTTACAGTATAAAGTTTACCACCTAGCAAAACAAAACTTAAAACAAAAACGGAAAAAATAAAGAGAAGCAATAAAAATTTATTTATTTCTCGACTAAGAATCGGGTATTTACTTTGATTGAATTCAAGTCAATCGGTTAGGAAATGCTTGAAGTTTATAAAAATATTTTATTGAATTTAAAATAATGATATACTGCTTTTTCGATTATATCGAAAATAGTATTTATAATAATAATAATAATAATAATAATAATAATAATAATAATAGTAAAAATAATATTAATAATAATAATAAAGATAATAATATTTACTGTTAGTTTTGCTCCGAGTGATCTTTTTGCACTGATGTCCAACAAACTGAGGGTTTATGGTTTTAACTTAGTTTTTTTTATATTATGAATAGTGGCCCTCTCTTAAAAATAAACTGTTCTTATATGTTATAGCTTGATTGAAATTCTTGTGTAGGCTTTTGTGCTTCCATGCTGATATCTGATTGGTTTTTTCTGCGACCTCATTTGACTTTTTCTATTACTTATATATATATTTATTTTAAAATATATTATTATTAGTAATTAATAATTTAATTAAAAGATAATTTATTTGTTAATTGATAATAATAACAAAAAACAAAACAATAATAATAATAAATAATAATAAATAAATAAATGGAATAAGAATAAGAACCACAATAAAAAAATCACAATGTTTTCAAATAAATGTTTATTGTGGGATGCTCCACATTTTCATTCAAAATATTATTTTAAAAAATTTGAAAATTACCATAATTTTGTTCAATTATATATTTAAATATAGCAGAAAACTTAAAAAATAAATTAAACGAATTAATTTAGGAAAAAATTCACAAAATATAATTCCTTACAATTACTTTTAGAAATGAGACTAGTATATCTTTACTGATGATTTTTTCCTGCATTCCATTATTTTATAATCCATAAAATTTTCGTTTCGTTTTTGAATTGAGTAAGTTTAAAGAATAACTAAATATTATTTCATTAAAACAATTTTATCGTTCACATCTATTATATTTCGAAAAGCTGTCAGTTGGAAATTTCTGGGCAATGTGACGTTTAATTTTGCACTTCAATATACGATTTCAAACAGAGAAAAGAATGTCACCAACACATTCGTTATAAAAATATATTACAACTACAATTTTAATTATCCTAAATATTTTGATAAAAAAATGTAAGAGGAATTTTTGTATTTCAGCCAGCTCTTCTTGAATGGGGAACATTATACGGATATTTCAGAGAGGAAGTTTCGAAAAACACTAATACATTTAGTTTTTATGTGATAATCGAAAAACCTGAACCATTCATTAAACGCTTATTTGTGAATACAACGACTGAACGAAATTGTTGGAAAAATTGTATGATGCAAGGGTTTTCTCGTTGGCAGAATGAAAACTCTAACATAAAGGATGCTGGTAATGTAATATAATTGTTAAAAAGTTCATAATTTTTTTTAGAAGAGAAATTGAACGAAGAGCTCAAATTAATAAATATTAAATGGATCAATACGCAACATGGATTGGATCTGATTAACGAGTTGGATAAATCATTATTAGTTCAACTGGAGTATAGAACAGTTGGGTTTCGCTGCATTCTTGAAGAAGAGCTGAGACGTAGAAGTATTTCTTCTACTAGTAGTGGTACAACGTCAACTGTGGCCACAAAAAATGAGATCAAAATCCATCGTGATAGTTTACGAGATCCAAATGCTCAAACATATATTCCAGATTTGTCTAGTCCGGATGGTGTCAATGATTGGTTGGACGTTTTTATGGAATATGGTAAAATTTTCATATTCTTATAGTGGGATATCTCTTAGACATTTATACCTATTAATGTCAGATAATATAAATTTGTTAAGATCCTAAGTTGATAGATAAAAGGATAGCAAAGGTCGGAGCGTGAATATGACTTAGGTTTCAACGGTTGAAGGTTGCTTTAGATTGTGTTCGTCTTTAATTAAATTCACTGAGAAAACGATTTTTCAAGTTAATACTTTTATTTGAATCGATATCAAATATACAATGAATGAGACAATTCTGACCGATTTTCTTTTTGCTTTTTAAAATGATTTTATTAATTATATTTATTAATTATAAAAATCCTCTCGCTCTTAGGCTCAGAGGTCCTCAATAAAGAAAAACAAATGTATTTCACCGTCCTACTTAACGTGTGAAATACGAACAAAACAAAACAAAAGGTAAAATCTAAGAAAAAGATTCTCAAAAAGTTAATTGATGCTCTGATCCTGATCTGAGAATTTATTTATTTTAATTATTCCAAACTATGTTCTCACTACAGAACACGCGTGGTTTAATTAGAATTAAAAATTAAAATATAACTTGAAATTAAAATGTATTATCAATCGGGACCAGTCTTTCAATTTTGAATTGGAAGCCGGTTTTTATAATATTATGAATATGTAAAGAGAACTCAACTACTTTAAATATATAAAAGGGTCTTAAAGATATTCTTCTTTAAGCCAAATAGAATTAAACGTGACTACTAAAATACTATTTTCAAAATAATGATTGTTATCAAAATTTTTTAGAATAGGATAAAACGCTGATAAAAACAATAAAATGAATAAGACGTAAATTACTAAATTATATTTGCTTTGACACTCTCAGTGTCAAGCCTAAAAATTTACTTTCGTTAATGTCGAATTTGAAGGAATAG